>JAANSN010000024.1:0-136020 GCA_036850665.1 Dicranocentrus wangi | reverse complement strand
TTTTTCAAAATTATGTTTACAATTTTATCAAAAAGACAACAAATACAAACGCACTGACTCTGCACACTGCACCCGCAGTCGTGTGTTTTTGGCGGGCTCCGGAAGGAAATACTACATTAAATAAAAGTGTTCAATCAATCAGTGCCTCTGCAGCACACAGCCTCATTTAGTTTTACTGGTCCCCTGCAGCACAATATATTCAAACCGGGACGGAGCGGAGGAAGTAAGTGGCAATAAAGCAGGCTGTCTGCTGTCGGGTAGTAGTATGGACGTTGTGAACTGAACAGGCAGGCAGGAGGACGTAGAGTTTTGGCAGAGGATAATTAGGATTGAGGATTTTTCGTTGGATTGGATTGTAAACATCAGGATTATTAGAAGAATTGTTATTATTTTTTCTTGTTTCCAGATATATTCATAGATTCCCATCAGCTCCGCACGCACGTGTGTACAATTGAGCTTTTTTAATTTTAAGATTAATTTATGAAATTCCAGAAATCAAAAAATTTTGAGTCTAATATTTTTGAGGGTCGTTCGGAGAGATCCTGAATATTCCCTGATTAAATTATTATAAGATTGCTTGCAAGTTGCGCCGGTCCTGATCAAGGATTAATATTAGCAAGAAAGAAGGCAAGTTCCTACGTATATTAATGTATGCTCATTGATTGTGTGCTATATTTTCAAGTTGTTAACAACAACTCTACATTTAATTAACATTATTATTAATTTAGTAGTTGTAGCTTCAACTTCAGTCAGATGTTTTGTTAGCATTTAAATAAGGAAGGAGGGGGGAGGGAGTTAAAAACATGTCACATGTATGCCCGATCCGATCATTCATTACCAGCTGACTAGAATTTGTTCCAAATTAAAAAATAAAAAAACATTCGACTATTGAAGTTTAAAGAGCTACAACTACAAAAAAAATCTATTATAAAATATAGTGTTTTAACTAGTCAATTTTAATTTGAAAATATAGCACGGTCTTTTTCATATTCGTCACGCGTATAATTAATTTTCAAAAAATATGTAATAATACATGCCAATATACAGCACACGACTGTTAATTTAATTTACTTTAATTTTTGTTCATTTACACAGTTCGAGTTGGATTTTGAGTCGGAGTTCAGTTCGAGAATAACATCAAACATGGCGTGCTCCAAGGTATTGGATTTGAACAAGTTGTCTCTCACTGAGGAGGAGGAGTGGCCGGAAACTAGCGGGGAAGGGATCGGGCCATTTGAGGGGCTCGCCGATGAAGTAAAAGAACAGATATAGCTATCCATATAATTTGATTACTGACATTTGTGGAACAAGTTACACACAAAAGTATAATGATGGTTTGTCATGATGTGGTCATTTTAACTTTTGGGATTCCTTCCAACCCCTTTTTTTATTTTAGATGTACGCAAAAATACTGGCTTGGCTAACCGTGAGGGAGTTGGTGGAGGTTCGAATGGTGTCCAGTAAGTGGAGAGATGTTGTCGATAATTTTTTTGAATTTGCGGTGTCGCTCCATGAGGACAACACGGACGTGGAGCGAGTTGCACGGATGCGAGTTAAGGAGTTGACAATTTTCCGACTTTTGAACCGGCAGCTAGTAATGCTTTTCCCGAATCTCCTAAAGCGCTTAAGCATCGTGGGTCCTATCAATGCGTCGTCGTTTGAAGGACTGATGAGGGAGGCGGCGGAGCTTCAGTTTTTGTCCGTGACAAAATCCGTATTGATGGAGCCGGGTCTTTTTGGAGAACGAAGAGAGGAGGGAATGATTAAAATCAAGGAATTGATTTTACGTGGGTCGGTTTGCGATTGCAGTGATACGGAAGGCGCAGGAGTGGTTGTACGAAACACGACCAATTTGTTAAGCTATGAGCTGCCGTATTTAAGTAAGATGACGTTTACTTACCGTTGTAGTCAAGTCTCGGGGTTGGATCAAATTGCTGTCGCCTTGATGAATTTTCTCTCGCGCCATACAAACCTGCAAGAGATTATTGCGGCTATTGTGCCAAAGGTCACTACTGATGCTGAAGCAGGTGAAGCAGTTCCAAGTCCTGCAGTAGAAATCTCGGAGAGGGTGGCAACAGGGCTGAAGCAGGTGATGCTTACTACAATGAAAGTCACCACGCGGACTCAGGATTTGGCGATCTGGATAACTCTTCTCCATCATCAAGTAAAATTGGAGGAGCTTCGGATTTGGGTAAACGAGCAAAATGCTCAAATGGATCGTGTGAACGAAGGCGGAATTTTATTCGAACTTGTCAGATCACCGCTGAGTAATAATACCCGCACATTGACAAGCGTGGAACTCAAGGGAATTCGACTGTCTCCAATGGATGGTTCTCGTCATATCGCAGTTCCTCTCGATGCTAGTGTCTTCTTCGATGCGGCATGTTTAAAGATATTAATGATACATCGTAAACCGGCTGACCAACGGTTGTACTTGGAAGATCAGAACCATCCCAACATTGTAAATTTAGCGATGATGCCTAATGCAATCGAGAAATTAGACCTGCAGGGGTTTAGTTGCAAATCCGAGGAACTCCGGTCTCTGGTGGACGTCCTACAAAATCTGAAGACCATCACCTTGAAAGACACTGGTAGGCATGAATTGATGGGTGTACGTGTTGGAGTCATGCAGAGCATTACTCGAAAATCCAAGATATGCATTATGGACCTCAGCCCCGTTAACAGTGGAACTCCAAGCGAGGTTCAGGAATTGGAAGCGCTTAAATCGAAGCTTGGAATGCAATTTACGACTCGCGCATTCTTCGATTTTGAGAGATTCAGAAATGGGACAGCTCAGCGACCTACAACTACAAGTTCTTCCAACTCAAGACCAACGTCTCCGATGTTTCCTCTGCGTCACCCCCGAGATCTGCGTCCTCCTCGTGGTATTCGTGCACGGCAAGAGCCATCACGAAACGGATACAATTTAAGGAATAGGGATTTAAGTTAGCTTCCTATGTATTATTCGAACTAGTAATAATAATCAGAAATTGTTGAAATGATTTTTTTTAATGAAGTCTATTTTATGGAGGTGAAAATGCTAAACAGCGTGTCCAGAATATGTTTCAAAAATTCTATTCACCAGCAAACGATGTTTCCATTTGTATTGAACAATGTATACTTATCACTCATGTCAAATTCGCGAACACTCCTCTAGTAGAAACTCTTAGCAATAAGCAATTAAATATTATTGTCGATTAAGCCTCTGTTTTGTAATCATTAATACGGTTCAATTACGTGAATAAAATAAAAACCTACTGCTATGCTGTGAGTAAATTCGGCAAATGTTTACATCTAATCTAATTGGTAATGCTATGAATGCACCCGTATTGTTAAAGCCATATAATATAGTTGAGTTTTCGTAGTCTTATAATATCCTAGTTTTACAATGACACTAGGTCATCATCTCTTATTCCCGTATCTCATCAACTCACTCTCATTGTGGTGTATGTACCACCGTAATATAGCAAATTCTTCATCTTTTGATTAATGAACCAGGTTGCAAAACGGAAGATATCAGGAAAAAATGTCTTATACCTCTTTTCTCCTTTAATATTTGATGTAAAGAAGTGAAATGAATATAATATCTTAAAAAATATACTCAAATTTAGATCTCGTATTCGAAATGCATGCTGAGAGAGAGAGAGAGAGAGAGTATCATGTTGTTTCTTGTATTTTTGAAATGATATTAACTCCTGGATTCTGGAGGGAGTGGGTGGAGTGGAGATGGGAGATAACACAAATCATGTTTTCCCTCCTGGTTGTCTGTTAGTTATCTATCTCGGAACTCCTTGAGCATTTCCCCATTTTGCTTTCCTCGAGTCTTTCCATTTCCACTCGAATACTTATGCCTTCTTATATTGTGTACTTACCTATATTACACACAATTTTTCTTGCCTGTGGTTCAACATCGACACGCTCAATAGAGAAAAAAAGGGTTTTAATGCATCAAGTACTCAGGACTACACTACTATTCCCTTTTTAACTTCCATTATCTTTACCTTTCATCCGACTGGCATGTTTTTTATTCTTTGGAGAAGGGGGATTCGTCGGTTGGATTCTTATCTTCGGGGAATCTTCTCTCCCAGAAAAAAACTGCATGTCATAATGTTTATAATACGTTAGCTCGAACATGTGCTGAATATTTTTTTGGCAAGCTAAATTTTCGCAGGAGGGAGGCACATAGAAGACAATAGATCAAAGAGAAAATATATATTTTGCCAAGTTTTGATGTTAATATACGCAATGATGCTACTTTTTTACATTTTGGAACTACCAAACGACGGGAAAGTCTGGGAAAGATTGTAGATTTGCCAAAGATGCTACAGCCATTTAATAATTGGAAAAACACTTAAATTGGAGGACAGTCGACTCAAATAATTTTTTGTATGAATTTACCTGAATGATTTCTGGGCAAGTCCATCCCATTTCATCAATAGCTGGAAAGCGGCAGAAGTAGGAAACGTGACTGGATGCTGGAAGCCGTTAAATTTACTTAAATACCCTATTATGGATAGATACACGTACGAAGACAATCTCGAGTGAACTTTGGCAGGTTTCGGTGTTACCTATTGGAACCACGTGATACCACGTCGCATCGGCCCATATTGCTAAATGTGCAAGAAGAATTTCCTATTTTTGCTGCTGATCTCTCCTCACATTTGAGTGTGTTGCAGTTAGTGTTCCACCCAGATGTCAACAATGGTGTTCCAGGATGGAGCAACCTTGTGTGATGACCCCTCCCAGGAATATTGGTGCAGAAAAGTAGTGAGTAGTGGTAAGTACATTAGTAGAAGAAGAAGGGAAAGGAGGAGGCTGATCTCTGGTGTAATTTGCAAGCAATATGAAATCAGACCCCTTCGTCAAATTACCGTCCTCCCACTCTGATTACGGCAAATGGGCAAAGTTGTTTTGTTGATGTTCATTATGCAAAGGATATCTCGTTTCAGAGCCTATATATATGGTCCACGTTTGAAAAGCGCGTTTAATTTCGACAATGGGAAGAGATATCATCACATAGCGACGATGCACTCTCAAACCAATTCACTTTGCAATTTGCAAGTAGGGAACTAAAGAGGAAAGCGGGGATTCGATAGGGAATTCACTTGAGTAGCCCAGAGAGCCACTGAAGGCCTGCCTGAGGAGGGAGTATAGTGAACAGGAAATCAAGTGTGTGGCCCAGGGTATCTATGATCAGCCACGCTTTATCTTTCTCCACACAACTACCGCCACCAGTCACATACGGTATATATGAGTACTCCACGGCTTTCAGGCTTTCTTGATTTCCTTCTTGCTGGTAGCCTGTCCTCCTACCTCCACATATGAAATTGTATCCTTTGTTGTCCTCATATTCAGAACTCACGTTGGTTGCTGCTCGTTGGGCTAACTTTCAAACCATTTTTTATTATTTACTCGAGAATATATATATACATTTTCGCCAGCCACCGCTCAAGATTTTTTCTCATCTAATGACGATGCAAAAATGGAAGATCTAGCTTACTAAAATGTGCAAAAATGCGAGGCCTCCAGGGTATCTATTCCGCCAGGGGAAGGAATTTGGAATGCATTGAAATGCCTAATGCTTATATATTATACTCGCTCCTTCCGATGAAACTCTGGCTGGATGATGATGATCATCATCACCACCACCACCACCACTTCTTATCCCGCGGATCATCAACACTGCTGCCTCCATCATCTCCACCATCTTGGATAACGGAGCCAAAAAAGGGATAACTAAAAAATACTGGAGATTATTATGTGCCCTCGACTCACTCCCATGCAGTGTTCCCATTTTCTCCGACCAGAAGCAATAATCCACCTTCTTTTCCGTCCATAAGTTTTCCTGGGTGAAGATGGAGTACATCCAGGAAGAGAATAAATTGGGGTTGTTTTCCTCACTCCACCAGGACATGATATCGTCTAGGGTCATCCTTTCCTATTTTACGTAAAAGCTAAATTCTCATATTATCCCTCTTGAACTCACTTCTTCACTCCGGCTCTCTCTATCTCTATAGTCCAGCAGGGGTTTCACCGGTTGGTTGGACATTCTCTCTCTCTCTATCCCAGTTTCTTTTTTTTCATGGCTGGCGAGAGTGTGTGTACCGCGATGTGGTGGCAACAACATCACCTATCACCATTGCAATTTAATATATATCACATTTATTGCATTTATTTCTCCACGGTGTACATCCGACGACGCTCCTTGCTCCACATCTCTACCAGTTTTCTAGAGCTTCCTAAAGAAAAAAAATCTGACAAGTCTAAAAGTAAAAGCCTCCATAATACGGTGAGCTAGTAATCGAACTTGAAATGGGAAAGTGAAAATAAAGCAGTGGCTGAAGAAGTAAAAAAAAGTATGAAGTGAAGTTCACCAAACGAAAGTGGGGAAATGCCAAGTTTCAAAAAAAAAAAACTTGGACCCATACATGTATACCTATTTTATTGGAGTGGAGGTTTCAAGTGACAGATGCATTACGCTGTCATTCGACTTTTTTTTTCTTCTTCCATTCCCCGCTCCCATGACAGGTTGTGCTACTGGACACTCTCCATTTCCCCAACGCTGGAATTTTTTCCTCACTCAACATGTTATGTACTTATTTTACCTTTTTTCCAGGTGATAAGAATTGTAATAAAATGAAGAAACCGGAGAAAAGCAATTTTCGTCCTTTTTTGGATTGAACGGAGAGACTCTTGATATAAAATTTCCAAAGGGTGAGCCCAAAGTAGGTAAGTAAAAAGAATGACTATAATTGTATCCGAATTTCCTGTGATTAGATTTGAATGGAGATGACATGAATGAAAAAAAAGTTAGTTTTCTCTTCTTTAACAGCTACAGATTATCATCGGCTCGGTCCTCCCATTTCATGTTTTTTTTTCTAAGGAATGGAAATCCAATCGTTTTTGGAGCCGTGAAAGAAAAATTCTATTAGTGTTCACGGTGTCGTCCGTCGACCTTCTGCTGATCTTTAATCTTGGAATGAAATATGGTGTAGCGTAAAAAAATGTCGTTTTTTTACTCCCACACCAAACCAAACAAGGCTAAACTGTATCCATTACTGGATGAGATTAGCGAGAATTTGAAATAATTCCGTGGAAAAGATGTCCTACATTTCGTCGTTCGTCCCATTTCTGGGGGGATTTTGACAGGGAGCTAGAAAACGCAAAAATGGGACCAAGTTCCATATGGAGCAAAAAAATGTGATTCCCCGACTGATCCAAATTGGGAATTCTGTGGAATTTTTTCACTTCTTTAAAAATAATGTCGAGCCGTTGCTTATTCATAAGTTCTTTCCTGACCTCGTAATGACATAATCCGATTCAGCACGTTTTTTTCCTACCAAAAAATCTCCGTCCCCCGTATTCTTTTTCTTTTTAGGAGAGAGCGGATTTGCATTTGGAATTAAGACAAGTAAAAATTTGATAAGTCTACAGATTCTCTGCTGCCTCGTTCCAGATTAAATGTACACAATCCTCCTATTCCTTATTGCTCTCCTGAAAAAATAATGGGAAACCCTCTGTGGCAACTATTCCGTTTGACATAATATACTATTTTTTCTCGTTAGTTCCCACCCAGGTAACAACACTGTCGTGTGTGTGGACTGGGTGCGTGCAAATGTCTTTAAAAATTGGCAGGTCCGAACCCCACACTTTGTCTTGTTCCTCGTTGTCTGCATGTTTCACGAAATTGTTAGTTACAACAAGGGCTGCTTGGCGAATAATAATAAAAATGCTGGAATTCTTTAAAAAAAATCCCACGAAACTTCATTACCATGCCAATAACACACTAAGAAATTGCAGAATGCACCTCTGCGTCTATTCTCGGAAATATTGACATCGATGGAAGATGCAAGCAGAGTCTAAATAATATATTTACGCGCACACCTATCATCTATCAGCAACAACACTACCTCAAGTTGGTCAACTCGTCGGCGGTGTCAATATTTCTGGAAAGTGATACGCAGAGGTGCATTATTTTGCATTCTTTTTCCCTGTGTGATATTGGCACCCTAATGAATCGTGGTTGAAATAATTTTCAGAACCCCAGCATTTTAATTATTCTGCAAGCAGCCCTCTCTCATGCTAGTGATGATTTTGTGAAGGTTCAAAAACGCGATTTTCACTCTGCCTTTATTATCCTGTTCCTCTCGATATCTCCATGCATTCATTCAGCTATCCGACTATATATCCCCAGTAAATCCAAGTTTTTTATTTTTTTCAGGGATAAAATCCACCCGAGATTTTTTTTCCTTATTCGTCCTGTGGCGCACATATTTATTATGCAAGAAACAGCATACCATTTGAATATTCGAGCAAGGTAGAAAAGTGGAACGGAGGTTTCACTCACAGTTTTAGTCACTCTGTAAAAAAAAGGTGCTTTCTGGCTGACTGTCTCCTCAAGTTTACGTGTCTATAAATATATATATTATATGTATGCGAAAAGGCTGCTGAACGACTACGTTCCGCGTTCCCTGCCTGTTCCTCCCAGCTCTCTCTACATTTTGAGCAACAACAGGCTGGCTATGGCTAGTTGCAGACTGGATTCCGGATTTTTGCCTGGGTGAAAGCAGGCAAGGCACTCCATTCCTCGATTTGAGCTGGTGATAGTCATACACGCACTGCATGAGAACGGGAAAAGCTTTGGTCGGTGGGGGGAAAAGACTAGCTTGGCTCGCTCTTTCCCCAGGTTCAGTTTCTGACAAGACATTCCCTGACCACCACCACTCACCATCAGTTGTTTTGTCAACTTGGAAAGTCTCATTTTCATGGTCTGTCCTCTTCCTCTTCGTATATTAAGTTCTCGGTCTCCATGACCAGCGATATGTAAGAAGTCATCTACTAAATTACGGGTTTTCTCCTCAACAACAACCTACCTCAGAAAATGGTCATCACCCGAAGTTGCGAAGATTATCAATTGGCCCCTTGACTCTATCCTCCTCAGCTCCTCATCCGCTCACCGTTGTTTTCAACAGTTTATTGGTTTGGTTGGTGTCGTGCTGTCATTAAGATAAACACTCCTTGATTCCTAATAATAATAATAATAATAATAATACAAAGTAGCTAGCTAGCTATCTGGCGAAAGTCTGATGAAATTATTCAGCGAGTACAGGTACTTTATTTTATAGCCATCTCTGTTTAGTGTAAACTGTTTTCTAATCCTCCAACATCGATTTCCGAATCCGTGCCTGTCACGTCAAAGGACAGTGTAATATTACGTTTCATTACAAAACTAATGTGATCCCGTTTGCGAGTCAGCGAAGAACGGCTCTCTCTCTCTCTCTCGGCTCGGAAGTAAGTTAAAGATAAAGATTCAAAGATAACTCCTTGTACGTCCTCGTGAACAATTCCATTCTTTGAGAGCAGTCAACGGTGAAACGTGATTAGAAATATATATCCGGGACGTTAAAGATATACACAAAAGTCTTCTTTTTTCCCAGCAAAAAAAAACGAAAAACACGACACACTCATATTGCCATTGTCTTCCTCATCACATTCAAAATAGAAGGGATAACTCGTCCTCTTCAAAGCAAACAATATCTTCTCCGTTCCCTCCTCCATCCTGTCTAATACACTTCAAAGCCAAAAGGCATAAGAGACAAGACATTTTCAGATACGCAACCTTTTTTCTTCTCTCTACCAATCTCCAGACGAAGAAGAAGAAAAACTTTATCATCACTCCATTCAAAGAAATCCGGAATCAATTGGAAGTGGATGGAACCCTTCCAGTGCTCTCTCTCTCTCTCTCGCGTTCTGCATACATTTTCTGATGGAACAGAGACAATAAAGCGAAAAGATTACACAGGACATATATTTACCCATCTTTTTTAGACTTTTTTCCCTCTCTCTTTCTCCCCCTCAGTGAAAGTCGTTCTCCTCTTGATGAGCTTAAATTCACAACAATAAATCCCCTTTTCCGTTTGTCTTTCTGATTTTCCCTGTGAAAATTAAGGGTGCCCGTTGCCCAGGCGTAATCCCATTTTTTACTTCATTTCCCACATCCCTTTTGCCCCACTGGGGTCCGCCAGAGTGGGAGAAAGTGACACGTCCGCACGTAGTTTAATTCAATAAAAAAAGTATATAGCAGGAAAAAAAGGACACAGAGGGCAAATAACAAGTGAATGAACTGCAGTTATGATGATGATACATGTGTGAGCCCTGTGAATGAACACATTTTCAGGGAGAGTGGGGAATTCTCCCTATTTTTTCGCACACATTCTTCAACATCCCACAAAAAGACTAACTGTATCATGGTGAACATCTTGAAAAGTGTAAAAGTCGTCTGCCGTTATTACTATTATTATTATTATTATTAACATTTGGCTGCCACTACTACCACTCTTCCCTGCCTGTCCAGCGCACAATCTAGGTAAGACTCCATTACTGTATTTTTTAGAAAGTACTATTTACTATGCCATATATGCATAAGGAAGTTCATTACACGATTTTTCCTCTTCGGACAAGGTCCGTCGCCGTCGTCCCTCCGTGATAGCAATCTCATTACAGAAATAATACCGCATCTCCCATGTAATTTGTGCATTCGGTCCGTGGCTCGGCGCGATGAGCATATATTGTGTAAATTTTGTGGTGCATGGAATCATCATAATTATCGTTATTATCGCCAGAAACTTGATTTTGGAGAAAACTAAGGGCCGCCGCGCACTACTACGGGGTCCATATTTGGGCTGAGCAGTCGTCGTCGTCCCCTGCCTGCTTGCTTCCCCATGATACTCTTCATTAAGACACACCACCACCACCACACCACTTTCCCTTGTTTCATATATAAATACGCACACATCATATATTATTTAGTTTCTCGTGAAAATATGGAAAAGTTCAAAGGGAGGGGAAAAGGAAAAGGAGGAAAACTCTTGGCAGTTTGTTATACAACATGTTTAGAGAACTTATATATATGTATATAGTGTATTTTTGCGTTCACGTCCGTATTCAAATAGACATACGTCATGTGTCAAGTTTTCAGCCGAGCCAAAGTCGTCGGTCGGGGAGCCTGTAGTAGTGTATATACTTACGTGTTGTAGATGCAATCAGTTTCCTTTTTCTTTTGTACACATGTTTCCCTCTTTTGTGTGACTTTCCCTGTGTACATACATATGCGAACGAACGAACCTCCACCTCCTCCTCTCAATCTGTACTCTCTCCGAGTCCACGAGCCACTCTGTCACTTGACAATGGTTTCTCCGGAATTGTATCGCTTTGAGGGAAGATTTTAATTGCTCTTTGAATCTCGTCGTAGTAGTAGTAGTAGAAGTAGTAGTACCACTACCGCAAGGACTACCGTAGTTTTCTGGGCCGCAGCATATATATGCATTATGGAGTGAGTGAGTGGAACATATTCTTGACGGAATTGTCATGGGCGTCTGTACTTGATGCTCTCTGAGAAAATGTTCTCTCAGGAATCAATGGGCACACACAAAGAGGAGAAAGATGTGTAATGGCTCATGACAGCGTTTGTGCATTGTGTGTCTCCTTTTTTGTAGCCGGAACCCCACACACATTGTGTGCCGTAATGATGCTGACAATAACCAACAATACAAGGCAGGCACGAGAGAGAAGGGGTGGAGGCCATTAAGGAAAAAAAAATATTCATACGATATCCCATGATGATGCATTTTCACACTTTTTCCATCTATTTACACTCCTCTGTGGCGTCGTGGGTTTGCATCATTGCATTCAGGGTTGGAGTGAAGATGTAATTAAAAGTGTAGGCTTGTTTGTGTCCGGGCAGTTTTTTCCCCAGTGGTTTCCCACGCTGTAACTACGTGTTGACCGTGGCCCTCGGAAATCTCCAACTTGATTTCCTCACCTATTATCTCAGAGCCACCACTCGCTGTTCTCCCACATGGCCGCAAATTGTTTTATGCGAGAAAAGTCTGTGTGGTATGCACCTTCTTTCCAACTTGTTCGCTGTGGGTATTCCCGTCTCCAATTTTCCCTCCGAGTGCCTACTACCACATCCTAAATTATCCATTACGACGGGAAATCCAACAAAAGTGGGGTGAAGAAGGTGTGTGCCGTGGGTCGAGCTTGAGTTTTCAGAATATTATTATTATTATCAGCCAGCCAGCCAGTGTCACCAGAGAGCACATAAACTCGGCATATTCACACGTCAACGATTTCCTTTCACATATTACATTTCTATTCGACGTCTCCCTGCTGATAATGCTCCATGTTCTCTGGCTTCCTCCTGTAAATTCTGGTGGGAAAGGTCTGCCGTCCACTACTACTGCAAATGGAATAATGGTTTATGGGCGTAGATTGGCTCATCTCCTTTTTTTATCCAACACTATGTCACTCTTCTGTCTTGCCTGGCCTGGAAGAGAGGGCTAACAAGTTGAGCAATTCATTCTCCGGCTCCAATTTCCCTGGAATTTCCAGATTTTATCGTATTCCAAATAACTAATACCCACTGCAAGCAAGCAAGGAATAGCAAACTAAGGCAAACATCAGGAGGAGAAAGGCGGAAAGCCACCTATTTATTTATTCCAGCTCACATTTTCTACACGGCATACATCATCATTAATACACTAAAAGCATTCCTCCCTTTTGCTGCTATCCAGAATGAAGGGTAAAACAGGGAAATTTCATTAATAAACATCGTACATTTTATGTACTTCATTTGCAACCGCCGCCGCCGTGCATAATATTTACCTTGTTGTCTCCGCAAAAAGGGGAAAGCTCTATCCCCCTTTGGATCTAAAAACAAAAAAAAATAACCTTCTCCTCCTTCCTGTTATCCAACATGCCAGACACTACACTGCCTGCTATCCAGCCAGCAACCGCCTGTAGACTCGTCGACTCGTGAGTTTCAGATTTTGTAGCCCAAATAAGGATCATGTTTTGGTTTTTGGGTGAATGCGTAACTCAAAAATGACAAGTCGCCAACAACATACACACACATACGCCAGTCGAGTCTCCACCTGGCTGTTTTTTGCTTTGTTTTTCCAAACGCGAATTCCACCAAAAATTCCACAGAGAGGCTTATTCATTTCAAAATACGACTTTGCTCCGAGATAGTACCCAACTTTTGACACTCTTGTTTCGCTAACAACGCAGCAAACTGCTGTCTGGCCACACTTTACTGACAATGTTTATTAAAATTGGCATTTCCAGCCGAATGTCAGCGTACCCCTCCCGCAAAAATGTATTAAAACCGCAACCAGTACGTTACGTACCCTCCTCCCATCATCACACATGCTGCAGCAACTGGAAGTTCATTACTGCCAAGTGCACAACACCCCCACACGACGACCGCTGCTCCGCTATACGCGTGTCGACCACCACCATAATAATATGATATCGGAGGAAACTTTTTTGTTCATGAGTAATTTCCTCTCAGACAATATTTGTTATGAATGAAGGAGGATAACTCTTGAAGTCGGAGAGAAAGTTGGGCACACACACGTACAGCATAACAACTCTGACTGAATTTAAGCTGAATTTCCCTTGAAAAAACTTAATGTACGTAACGTAACCCTTATTCAATATATATGATACGCTTCGAAAGGATATTGTTAAATTGCCCCAGAAAAGTTTAGTTTCAATATTTCACGGAATCACAAAGAGGAAAAGTATAAAGGTTTTGCTCACAAGTCGTTTAACTTTTTCCTCCTCAGTCTAACCATACGCTTAGAACAATAGGGAAAAAAAGAGAGTAGGGCTCATTGAATTCCGGAAAGAATCCATTTTTTAGGGGAAAAGTGTGCGGTCGGTCCTCAAGTGCGGAAGCCTTTTTCCAACACACTTTATATACTTACTTGTTTGAG
This sequence comes from Dicranocentrus wangi, assembly GCA_036850665.1. Classification (NCBI taxonomy): domain Eukaryota; kingdom Metazoa; phylum Arthropoda; class Collembola; order Entomobryomorpha; family Entomobryidae; genus Dicranocentrus; species Dicranocentrus wangi. The sequence goes on along the minus strand of JAANSN010000024.1, from coordinate 122,239 downwards.
CTCCACACATCCCTTGGAAGTCCATGCCGCGGCGATGAGAGCTATTGGGAGGCGGAGGAGGGGGAGGGGAGAAAGTTGCAAAATGACATTTCATAATGACACCAAAAACATATCTCATATGTGCACTGACAGGAGGAGCCGCAGCAGCAGCAGAACACAAGATCAATGAACTTTTTGTTTCGTACACGCATCTTTGATTTTACATGACACATTTTATGCACAAAGTTTGTGTCAGACTTTAATATCCATATTGACTCTGTCACACTGCGGAACATGGGAAAAATGCAAATTTTTGCTCAAGCACGGGAGGACCGAGGACCCCAAGACCACGTATCCTAAAACTTTTTTCGACCAACCCAATTATGGCAACACGCATGAGTTTCCCGTGTCCATGACGATGTCTGGATGGGTGTTTTGGCGATTTTGGAGTATCATCGTCCTAGGAATTAAGAACTCGTGCAACAAAAAAAAGATACTCGTTAATGGTTTCCCTGTACACTTGACATCTCTCAAAACTACTACTGGGCTGAATGAGGAGAGGTGGTACGTTTCTCAATGGATTCAGATGATTTTGTGTGGATATATAGTGCGCACCGTGAAACGTGCATCTTCACGGAGGAGATGTGTGTTGAGATGTTACACAATAAGAAGGTAATGTTAATGTATAACGGCGCATATCGAATTTCGGTGAAAAACTTGAGTGATGTGATGACGATATATACGTATAATATATCAACCTTTTGAAGCTGTTCCGAATCTATGTCACTACTCCAGGACGGCACAGGGAAACTCACTTCTCGATTTAAAGTAGTCAGTCGGTCGGTTTGGTAGTCGTTATAACTTATAACTTATTTGATATGAGCTAGCTTGTGCGAGTGAGCCCCATCCGAAAAATATATAAAACTTTTGATCTTCTTCTCCCCTTCCCTTCCAGTTTCGTTGTAATTAGTTGGGAAAGTAATCACTCCACAAAGTGACAGACAGCCCCTTCTTTTCCATGCCCCATATACACGGAATGTGTGTGTGTGGAGTGTGGAGGTAGTCCTGCAACGACGAAACAGCTGTCTAGAATATTACGATATACTTATATGGGGGATGGTGATGCTATAATACCTGACTACACGCTCTTTATATATTCAGATTTTCAGATTGTTTCTTCAATCCGTGACAACTGGGTGGGTGTCGAATGGCCCAGCAGTGCAATCTCCTGTTACCTCATCTCATGACGATGTCACGGGTTTTGACAAACGCGTTTTATATAGACTCACCGGGACTATATACTGCTGCTGAACTTCATGGGTGACGAAAAAAAAAATAACTTGCGTTTTAATACCATTCCACCACCTGGGTATACTACTTACATTTCCATATAATATTCTTCAACATGGTATTTATCACTCATCTTGCAAAGCAGTAAATCTTGAAAATATTTCTCTATTTCTTCTCTAATATTCACCACACATGGCACTATTCGTGGGATTTTTGCAACTCGTGTTTGCCGAAATGGGGGAAAAAAGTGGAAGGAGAGAACAGGGTATAGCTCCCCAACCAAAGTCTCATATACATACATATTATATTATACTATACCTCAACCGAGTGACACCCAGATTGAGTGAGTGACATGCACGAAAGCGAGACCAGTAATGATGACTTTTTTTTTCCTTTGGGAGAATACCCAACTCAATATGATACACACTCACTCGCTCCGACTTCCAAGTTCAACTGCACTGCATGAACATTGAGCACCACAAAAAGGGCCGCCGTCATTTGTGACGGGATTGGACGGGAAACGATTGCAACGAGTTTTTCGGTTAAGGAGCCATAAGACAATTTATAATGCATACACAGTTTCCCCTGAAAAACGCATTTTTCAACGTATCACCTACCTCCGTATTTATATACCATTAGCTTTGAAGCTCCTCGCCACATTATGTCGTCCCTCTGTTGTGCAACCCAACAACATGCAATCCATCATGGTGATGATTGAAGCCCCAGTCACGACTAGAACTATTAGGATTGACATCATTCAAATAAAGTACACTTTTCAGTAATATCACCTGGAGCAGATAGCGGCGGCAGAGCTGTGCTGCTTTGACTGGAAGGCACTCCAGAAGAAGACCAAATTGCGTCTTTTGTCTTATCTATTTCCCGCAATAATCCCCATATCCTCTTGATATTTTATTTTTGCGAAAACACATCTCCATTTGGAGTCTCCCCCACATAGGTAGGTAGACAGACTGTATAGACACTTCTGTATCTCTCCAGTTTCCATGGAAGCCCCTCCAGTTGTGCATAACATTTAAGGGGAAATAAAGGAAAATGAGTTTTTTCTTCGCTCTCTCTTCTGTAACACACCTACTTGACATTTTCCCGAGGATTTCGTCGCCTTTCGAGACCACACACAGGCAGAAACCACTTGTCTCCACAAGTTGCTCAAGTTTATCATTTTTATTAATCCTATTATCATATCATCTTCATCATAATCATTATCTTCGCGAGGAGCTAAAACTCTCGAATTTTTTGTGACCAAGAGGGAAATCTACTACAAGGTGACATTTTTTCTCCTGCACATGACAAACTACATGGGAGAGAGAGTGGGGAAAGCCAAGCCAAGGCAAAAAAAAAATAAATTCACGTTTTTTCTTCTTTTCCTTCTCCTTCTTCGACTTCTTTCATCTCCCATCCAACAACCCTATGTAGCCAGAGTGTGTGGTTCTCCCGAAAAACGAGAGAAGACAACAGGCAGTGGTGGTGGTGGCCGCCGCTCAGAGAGAAAGATTATCGTATTGAATGAGTCTAGAAGTGCTAGCTCATCAACTACGTTTTTCTTCCTCCTCTCAAGCTGCTCAAAACTTAAACATGCCCGATGTGCTCTTATTTTTCTTTTTTTCTGCTCCCCCGTCATATTTTTCCCGACTTTGCCGCTGTAGCCATTCCAGTTGCTGCTGATATTGCACAAGTGGAATTCTTTATTTCTTTTTTTATCTCTTGTTAGACGCTCTCCAGCAGAAAAGTATGGACGCTATAGAGCCCCCAAACGAAACCGGGCTGCCTATCTATTTCCGCTTCAGTCAAGATACAAAGAATGAAGAATAGTAATATCGCCAATGCAGACGAAGCGAAGAAGAAGAGGAAAAATCCCAGCTTGTTGTTCCCTTTGCCCAGCTTTCTATAAATGTTAAGGCAAGAGTCGATTTTAATAAATAATTCAATTAATATTAAATCAAGCCATTTTCTCCACACAAACATGCACGTGCAGTGCAGGCAGACAAGCATCTACAAGGCTAGCTATAGCTGGAAAACGTTGTGTTGCTTTCGGCAACAGAGTGGTGGTCGAAGTGAATGTACAGGAGCGACCCGGGTTTGTTGACCATCCGTCCTATCGTACAACCGCAGCATATCATGCAAGTGGCTTTTTTGGACCTACCGATTGCTGCAGAGCCAGGTTTGGCAAACCTGGCGCCGTCGAGGAAAACCACTTCGTTTTGCAAATTAGCTCTAGTCCCATCACCGAGTCAGTTGAGTATCCTATGGTATCAACTTGTGCTGCTAACTGGGATTTTCCCCGGGTATTTACCAACCTAGTCGACTATTTTTTTTCTTCTCTAATTGTTATTAGCTTTCCCAGCGTTTCCTCCTCCACTAGTCCGTGGATCACTACGGTTATTGCGGCGGCGGGTGCTGGTGAAATGATAACTGAACAAGCAGGATGCGGAATGGGGCGCCCTTATATACGTATAATAACGTTGTCAAATTTGTCTTGCGGAGGAGTTTTTCATTTCGCAAAACTAAAATCATCCATGTAGTCAAACCCCAATTTTGAATGTCATATTTCAGCAGTGTCGTTCGTTTGTTCTATTGGATTTGAGTTGATTCTATATACGGGGACAAAGTAATGGGCATGGGCTTTTTTTTCGAGAAATAATGTTTTTGAAGCGCATCACGTTCCGCACTTTGCTTGTACTTTATTGTACATGGGCTCAGTCAGACTAACAAAAAACAAGAGACAAAAACAGTGTTTTCCTTTAAAATCAGCTTTATTCTCTACACCTGCACACCCTCCTCGACACAGTTATCATAGTCGGGAAGAGCTGAGTAGACAAGTAATTTTCGGAATTATTCTGCTCTGCCCATCCAGTCATTTCGAGGCTTTCCCGTCGTACTCCCTATGCGTTTACGCTCCCTCTCACTCACAGTGGCCCACTTCCCCACGGACTAGCTTTTTTTTCTTTTGGGTCTGCACTGTGACAAAGCTGTAAATGGGCATCATTATCATCCATTTAACTTCCTCCGTCCCATATACCCAAAGTAATAATATTCCAGAGAAAAATAAAAATAAACAGATAAAAAAATAGAATGTGCTATCTCTACTTCCTAGTGCACTCCATATTTTTGTTTCAGACAATTTGTTTCTCCCGTTTGTCAGTCCGTTTGTCCTCCCCTTTTTCTTTAAAAAATGTGAGCGTTTAGTCCAGGATAGCAACAACGTTATTGTCTTTTTGACATTCAAAATGGACTTGGGGAAGTCTTAATAGCTCGTAAACTGTAAAATGACACCTATTTTCCTTGGCAATTGAGTAGACTTTTTTTCCTGTCCTTCCGCACAGCACACTTCCGTGTAAATTTTTCAAAGGTGTCTTCTTGCTACACAACTCTGTCTTGGAGAGCATCTCTGAGGGGGAAAATGATGTGTTTCGGAAGGAGAGGAAAATCCGCGTCAAAACTACTTTCTCTCGTGTACTGTCTTCTTCTTTTTTTCTACAATGTGTCGTTTGTCCGGGCAGAGTTATACGTGGTCGATCCCTTTTTCAAATAAAGTGATGGAGTGAGCCGAGGTGGATGGCGGCGGCTTTTGTGACTAAAGTGAGCAACAGCAACGGCGGCGACGTTGTGTTGCTCCTTCAGGGAAATAAAAAAAAAGGACGTGGCACACTTGATGGGATGGATTTAGCCAGAGATTCGATGGGTTCTATTTAGTTTTCATTTTTTATTCTCCTTCTTCCTGAAAGTGGACAGTTGTCGGGGTTTCTCCCCAAACAAGCCAATTCCCTACGTGTCGTTATAGAGGACAGGTGGGCCTGGATGGAACCCCTTCTCGGACAAGATTGAGTCGGAGACTTGCTCTTTGTAATCTTTTTTTTTTATTTTCCGGTGGAGAGAACAAGATAGAGAAGTGGAAATACAGTTGGGTTTGGTTTTTTTTTCAAACTCGGATTCTTTTATTGCGTCTCCTTTTCCTGTTGAATAATATATGTTGGAGATGCAATCACGGAGTTATACAGCATCTAGCGAGAGAAGTAGTGCATTTATCGATCTCATTTACTTGGTATCACCACTCCATGGTAATTTGTTGAAAGTCACCAAAGTCACAAGTGATATAAAAAAATGTTCACGAGGGATGAGCATCTTTCCGGTGAGGATCGATTGCAATTAGTTGGGGAAATCTCTTTTACATTTAATTTGGGAAACAGTGTGACAACTTCATGCCACGGAAGGAATGAAGAAAAGTTAAAAAGCTTCTTGAGAAGAAGAAGAAGAAGACGAAGAAGAGGGGGAATTTGATGATAGTCGTGTGATGAATGGCCTCCTTATTTGGAATGAAAGGAGATAGAAATCAGAGATGGAATTGTGTGATATGATGAAGATTGACTTTTCCCCCTAATTTTCCATCTCATCTGATACACATCTCACAGATGCTAACCTCAGATTCTTGTGGCTTCTTCGTAATGAACTCTGAATAGAGTAATTAATTCTTTTTCAAGAAATCCTCATCTTTCAACGTTTCACCTGTCGAAATGAAAAATGAAACTGGGCGAGTCAACCTCAGGCTCGTCGGGGTCGGATCGAATTCGGCAGGGCATAGGACAAAATTAGAAAGAAAAAGTAATAATGAGAAGGCGCGACGGGGTTTTTTTCTAGTGGTTTAATACACCTAATGGCGTCTTGAATATCTCTAAGTCTTCGCGAGTAGTTGCTCCAAAAATCCTGGGATTTGTCACCCTGCCTCCGGAACTTGTTTTGCAAGACCATGACTGTAAAAGTGATGTAATACATATATCATCAGAGGAAGGCGCGCGTGGATCTCTCGAATACGTGAATAAGTAATGGAACTTGTCGTCTCCAGAGTTGTTTCCAAAGTCGAGTCAGGAAACATCTCCCAGTAAATAAGTCCTGAATAAGTATTTTCCTCGAATGGATGCCCCCTCCCTCCTTTCTTGATAACCATATTGTCTGCAAAAATAAAACCTGTGCCGTAAAACACACGCCACATGTCACACATTCCCTTTCAACAGTGAGGAAAACAATGAAAGCTAATATTTGCAACATCTTGCCTCCAATTCCCCATTTCTTTTCCAACATTCGATTACCCTAATTGTGTTCTCTGTTGTAGACATCGAGTTGAATAGAAAAATAAGCAAATTTTTTTTCCCTTCGTCGAAATACTCAAATCCGAGGAATGGCTTCGTGATAACAACTCCAGCCAGAAAGCACAATTGTGAAGCTCAACCCCGAAAGATATCTCTATTGACAAGTGAAAGTCACATCCGAACAGAGAAAACGACTTTCCATGCATGAAACGAAACCTTTCCACGACGACCGACCCTCCGGAGCTTAAAGCTAGCTGGATGGACTTGGTACGTATAAAGATGCAAACGAAAGAGAGAGAGAGAGAGAGAGAGAAAGAAAGAAAAAAATCGGATTGTGGTGAGTGGAAGGTTTTGATATGAAAACATATCTTTTGTAACATTATTTTCTCCAATATAGCGCAATTGTGGTCGGAAGAGAGAGTGAGTGAGATTTTGAATGAAATATCATATGGAAAGGTACACATATTCCATTTATTTTCGGCATAATCGTTTGTACCAACTGACAAATGAGTTTTTCCCAGAGAAATCGAGTTCCTCGAGGGAAATCCTGTTTTCCCCTGCAAACCCCGCTTCACTAATCCTTTCTCGTAGAATACACAATTCGAGAGTTTCGCCGAGTGAACTCATTTCATCTCTGATGATAGCAGATTCTCACCACCATTATCATCCCTGTTCACTCCTTTCCCCTCCTCCTCCCTTGAATTATGGACAGAAGAGCCGCCGCGCTACTATTCTTAGCCAGTTTCCAATTTTGCAAAATTCCGGCCAATTCTTCTTTTTTCTCCACTAGCGAGTAATTTATATATATATACAGGATTGATTTTGGGATTTTCGCTTCCGGTTCATAAATATTGCGTGAAAATGCAAATCTACTGGAGAATCTGTACCGTTGTTCCCTTTGTTTCCCGCTTGGGTATATTTCTTTTGTGACTAATTATCTCAGCTCAGCAGAATTTATTAGCCTGGAAGTGGAAATTATCCGGAGGATGGCTTTTGTATAGGATTCTCTATATTTGCGGTGTGCAATGTGCCTCCGGTTTTCGATGAGACTCAAAAATTGGCTATATATATCGGCCTAACTGATTGTGCGAGAGAGAGAGGGAGAGAGAGCGAGAGGAGCTGTGTGTGTGAAAATTTTCTTCGAGTTGACTTCCATTCTCTGCCCCACGACTAATCTGTCAAGCTCAACCCCATTTGCGTATCAGGATTGTCAATAAAAACAGCCAAAGACTTTAATTTAAATAGCAACGGAAACAAAGGGGAGGCTTTTGTTCATTTCCTTTGAATGGGGAGCACCGGAGCACGGCCGCCGCGGAGATGAAAATTTTGCAGGTAAATCACCCGTAATAAACAGGCTTTTGGCGAATGCTGAAGCACTTTTGTCGAATTAATTTCTTTTCATGTAGTCACAAACAAGAAATAGTAGTGGTAATAGTAGTACTAGTGCTTCACGACCCAAATAATATTTTCGGGGAACTTGTAGGTACGACCATCATTTATTCGTAAGATTAATAAAGTATTCAGTCCGAAAAATTTCGTTCCGCTTAGTTGAGTCAATTCACCACTCATTCCGCCACAAAAAACTTTTCCGATTTACAAACAACTCGGTATACCTCCACGACGGCTCCACTGTCTCAAACTGATCCAAAGTAGCAGAGAGAGGTTCCACCACTTTTCGGCCAACGGTAAACAAACAACATGCATTTTTTTCTACCAAGGCAATAAGGTTGTCGAGGTGGAACACAGCATCTTCTTTCTCTACTTTTCTGGAATTCCTAATTTCACACGGGAAGCGTGTGCTTCTTATTTAGCATTTCGCAACTTTTTCGCAGACTTGTGGGCTTCTTCGTTCGTTCGAGTCGACTTCCATCCAAGGCTGACTTGTTTGCTTTCCTTTCCGCCTGCTCCTCTCTTTTTCAATTTTATTGAGTGTACCGCCGCTCCTTCCCATTTTTTGGCATATTGCACAAGAGACAAAGGCCGTGTGGTTTTGTTTATAGCATTCACGTGGCTACACATTTAATCTTTGTACACCCCCGGTTTTAATCATATGTCAAGATTTGTCTTGAGCAGTGTTTCCGGGGTCGTGTCAAACTTTCCTCCTTGAAGGAAAAGCAATAGGTACACACCAACAACATTCCTCGTCGACCCGCGGTTCATTACGTATACATTCTTTGAGGAAATTCTTGAGCAAGCCAGGTTTCCTGTGTTATTTACCCCCGAGAATAGATCGTATAAGCAATCTAATGCATTCCTCGTGGATTGCGTCATGCCCTCTTCCAAAGTTGATGGAACCTGAGCACTTCATAAATTCACGTTTTTATTCGACATTTCATAACAACAACAACAACAACACAAAGGTAGACGCCGAAGAGAAGTGGGATTTGCCTAGTCTTCCTCTTCTTCTTCTTTGGCTGCCGCCCGTGCCCGTGTCAGTGCTAATTTATTATTTACGAGGGCTAAAAAAACACGACCAAAATTTACGTACATCACTTGCATCATTAACAAGACTAGAATTTAATCCAGTCGGGCCAAAATACGTGTTCTCTCTCAAAACTTGATGTTTTTGAAGTCATCATGCCGCCGACCAAGTCCATCATTTTTAAGGGGAATTGCTGGCTGCAAGTCGTGAGCCCGACTAAGCCGCGGCGCTCGGGTTTCTCGAGTAAACACCCCAAACATTTCCCAACCAAAATATTATGCTTGAGAAATACAAACCCATATATTTTCTCCTCCTTTCTCCTCGTAAACGTGGAAGGAGCAACCTGAGGTTGAAATGATTTGTAGTTAAGTTTCCTTTTCTTTTTTGAGATACGACGTATATGCATTCATTTAGTTGCACATGGGACTCACCGTTCCCCTTTCTTTTCTTTGTTTTTCCAAAACCTTCATTGCAGCTAATTTCACTTTCGTGTTGAGTCGAAGAGTGTGGAACTTGGGGGAAAATCGGTCGGCAGGCTATACTTTTGTTTGTCGAAAAACGGGTTATTTTTCAAAGCTTACGACGATTACGATTGAAACTGGCTAACAAATGCAAATACTGAAGGCGAGGCAAATTCACCATTATGGGCAAGGTCTTTTCTCAGCCGATTCCACAAATCGCATTAGTATTTCAGTCCTTCCGATCGGGTCGGAGGATTGCCTTAACGGCGCCAAACAACGTTAATAATAGATATAAACACCCCGAAAAACTGGTCCGTAATGGCGGAAGCGGCACAAATGCCTCCATATAGTAGTTCACGAAACATAAGGGAAAATACTCAATTAATTAAAACCGACTTTTGGAAAGAGGAGGAGGAGACTATATAACCTAAGCGGCTTGCAATCAACTCGCTAATTTATAAATTCCCATTATTCCCCCTGATGTTAAACGAAAGAAAAAGGAGATGTTTGTGGATCGACCAGACCATCAGAGTTGGTCGATTCTTCTAAAAATGGGAAACTAAACAAGTTTATGGTTCGTGAGCGAGGTTCATCATGTCCTAAAGTTGTCCAAGTGGAAATGACGGAGGAGTATGAGTATTTTTGAAAATTCTAATGCCATTTCTTGTTTTAATTAATTACTCACCCACCGCCCCTGTTTACCTCGTCCCTCAATCCATTCTCTTCCCCCCCTTTGCGATCAGCAGCCAAATTTTGCGCAATCAGCGTAATAAAATGGGGAGAAACATGACTGGTGGTGGTGGTGAGCTTGGGAATGTTAGGTACACCTGGAAGGCAGGGATATTAAGTGAATTGGAAATTGGAATTAGCTTGGTAGTATGTACATGGACCAAATGGGAAATAATGTGTTTGACGTAGTAGTTACTCGCTCAGTTCTCTGACATGACGTGTTCCACTTCAACTGGAACGAGCAGAATGTCCTCCACTTTTTGAGCAAACCATTATTTCCCTTTTCGCTGATAAAATGGCCTCTTCATATGGAGGATCTGGGATGACAATGGATTATTATCGCAACTTTAACTGCACAACCGCATATTGTTCTAGATTATATGATGGGGAAAATTTTTCATTCGCTGAAATGTCAATGATTGACTGAGCACAGCTCTCCCAATATCTTTATGTCCTATGGGGAAAAAAGAGAGAGAGAGGGGCTTCGGGTGGCTCGGCTGGCTTAAAGGCGAGTGTGTAATATCTGAGTCTGAAAATTTTTTGCCATCTCAGCTGGAAGCTGGTTTTATTGCAACCCTTGCCTCTTCCAGGAAACATTTTACTGTCTTGCTTGCTCATAAAGCTGTTCGTGGAACAAGACAAGCTGCTGCAGAGAACGACTAGTTTACAAAAGAAGTAGACGAAGCCACCAATGGTGATTGCGGTAATGATGGAGTAGTTATGTAGCGGCAGCAATGATGTGGGAAAAACAAGTGGAGGGTTTTGCTAATATCTTGGGATCCAGGATAAGGATGGTTGACGGGAAAGCCAAATCCCGTGAATGACCTTTACTCTAAAAACCTCTCGCTACTTTTTATATAAGTTGCAAGAGGGTTGCTATGGTATTTATATACAAGGTTATACCCATCGGTCGGTTGTGAGATTGTACAAGAAGAGTGAAGTGTGGAGATATACGTGTATATGATGCGTGGGGCACAGTCCAGCCGGAAACTTGCCGGACGCGCTCTCCCCTCTTGAAGCGGAAATGAAAGAAAGGGGAGAAAACAATTTTTGTGTTTAGTCCTACAGGTAGACGCGGGGACAAGGGTCCGGGGAGTAAATAGAGTTGTATATAAATATAATATACGTATATATATCCTACTAATCGTGAGACTTATGGTTGTACGACGGTGGAGAAATTGGAAACTGGTTGGACGGACAGTGGTGGTGCTCCGTGTGTAGTTTTTTTTGTTGAGGTGGCAGCTCATTTTTATATACATATAGTAGAGCTATCTCAAAGTGGTTGTCTTTTGACATATTTTTTTATTTATATATTACTCAATTGTCTTTCGTGGAAGTTTTGTGTGTGTCCCACGCTTTTTTTTATTTTTTTTCTCCAGTGTTTTTGTACATCTTTTTTGTGTTCCCCTCTCTCTCTCTCTCTCCTTCCAAAACATTGTAGAAAATTGGGGAGAGACAATGGACATTTTTCCCATTTTAACTCACACTATAGCGAGTTTCTTTCTAGGAAAGAAAAAATGAAAATCTTTTCCTCCATCTTGTTCAAAAACTATATACGTATATATATATTTTAGTGGCTTTAGCTTTGGTGGATTTAGCCTCAAGTGGGGAAAAATCTTGAGGTTGAGTACTTTTCATGAATACTGGAGGTAAGTAAATAGTAGCAAAAGGAAGACTTATTATGTTGATGAAAAGAGAGAGAGAGAGAGAGAGAGAGAGGGGGGGGGAGGGGGAAATGTGTACCGCCAAAGTATTGAGAACATGNGGGGGGGGGGAGGGGGAAATGTGTACCGCCAAAGTATTGAGAACATGTATACTATATACTACTACTCCAACTCCAACTTTCAACTCGTTACACTTCCACTTTGCAGTGCAGTGTAATGCAGACACTCGATACGCAGCAGAGCTGACATGAGACGAGTTGTTTTTCCCCGTTGTGTTTTTTCATACGGGTTGGTTGAACAAGTTGCAGAAAGAAAGAAAGAGAAAAAAAATGAACAGCTGGAGTTGGAGTAATTCGGTGAAATTTTCGAGACAGATATGCCAACAGGAGGTTCCGCGTCGCCAAGGGATGATGTTTGAGAGAAGAACTAGAGAGAGAGAGAGATGGGTATCATCATCACTTCAAAAGCTTCAGTTGAAATTAAAGCGGAGGCTAAAAAAGTAATTTCTTGGTAGAGGTGGAGGAGGAGGAGGAGGAGGAGGACGACGACGAGAGAAAAAAAAATGTTGCGTAGAAGAAGCCACTTTTTCCCCCTTTCCCCTTGTAAATATAATTGCTTCCACGAGGATCCTAATTGATGACGAAGGATAGAATTTTTTTTGAATCTTTTTTTATTACTTTAAAAAAAAGAGTGTGTGCATCCGACAGGAACAATGGCAAAGTCTAACATGGATGGTGAATGTTTTTCTCTAAAGGGATGTAAGGGTTTTTCTTTTTGGGGAAACAGGATTTTGTTGAAAACAGAACAAGGTAGCAAGCAAAACTAGCCTTTATATAAAAGGAACTAATTAAGCCTAGTTTTCTATTATAAGGAGAAAATGGAAAGTGGAAAGTAATTGCTTTTCAATGCTTTAAAAAAGTTTGTCTCCAATCAGTTTGTCAATAATAAATTGTTTTTTTTTCATTGAAAATCTAAAGATGCATTCTCAGAGTGTGTAGCCTTGGCACAAGGTTGTTTTTTGTTCGGGACGACAAAAAACGACCCCCGTCCCGTTGAATATTATTATATTGCCAAGGTGACGGTTCAAGACGGTAAATCCTCTGTTTTGACGTCCACCACCCCAATGAACTTGGAGTGGATGGGAGGGATATTTCCAGAAAGGTCGTAGATATATTTACAATTTTCGTGAGAGTCAAGACGGCTTTCATCCTCACAAAAGAAGAAGAAGAATTTAATCCAGAGTATCCGCGTGCCGACTTTTATTGGTTTCATTCAGCCACCCGAAATGGAGGTGAGAGAGGGGAAGCACGGAAGTTTCCTCTTTTTTATAAAAAAAAGAAGGGTGAGAATATCTCTTTGAATGAAGTGGAAGAAGCGGAAGGATAACCTGCCCACCTTTGGACTAACCTTGAGTCCCTCCTCACTCCTCACCTCCAAGAAAATGTGATTTTGAGTGAGAGCCCCGTATCCCTTTCCTTCTTCGAGAGCAGATATCATAACACTTTATCACATCCGACAAGACTGGGTTTTTGGTGCAGAGCACGCGAAAGGCGAAAAAAAAATTTACATGGATAATCGAGTGAAATTTTGTGTTGTGACTTACTAGAGTGAGCGGGAGAGAGTGAGTGGCTTTGCAAACACTGAATATATGTGCGAGCAGCGCTAGGCAATAATAATCTATCAGATTCTCGTGAAACCATTTCCACTTTATCATTTATGCATGACATGGCCATTAGGGTTTTGCTTTTTCCTTTCTCACTCATCGGCAGACAGCAGGGCTCTGCAAGGTGGATCCACACCCGCTACTACTAACATGTCGTAATAATATATAGTAATCCTTTGGTGAACACAGCTCGAAATTTTAGACCTCCACCTTGCTCCGCCACATCCTTCTTGATGATATGGTGTGTTTAATAGGAATAATAATGCAATAAATATTCCCCCGTGTGAAATGTGATGGGGGCTCTCGCCACTTTCACGGGAAGCTTTATAGTGCCAACTGAATCCATTTCGGGGAGGGATCCCAACTCATTCCATCCATCGTGTAGGGAGAGAGGTAGTAGTGTTGCATCAAAAAAATTTTTTTTTAAATGTTAATGTCCCTCCCCTCACTCTCTCTCTATCTCTCTTTGCGTGTTTGGAGGGGATCTTATTTCGGAGAGGAGAAAGGGTGCAGCAGCGAGCGAGCGTCACCTGAAATGCAAAATCTGTCATTTGCATCCTGCACGCTGAATGACAATGAGTTATCCACCCCAACTTGCATTTTCGTATCTATTTGCATACTGTGCTTAATTAGCAACCTGTTTAATTAAACTGTGTTTGCACTGGTGGTGTTGTTCAGTCAGACAGGGCGTGAGCATCCGATGAAAACATTTGGAATGGCTGACACGGCACAAAAAAAAGCCTCTCCACTTTTCACCAAAAAAAAAAAGTTGACTAACTTTTTGTTATTTTGGGAAACTTTTAAACTTTCTCGACGCGCAGAAACATACTTTCTCTCCCTCTGTTTGTTTTTAGATGGCGGGATGGGAAAACAAAAACAATGGGAAAGTGTAGATAAAACAATTTGGAAAACACTTATGTTACACAAAAAAGTGTAAGGATTCGTCAGAAACTGGGATTGCTCTTGTTTTCCAAAATGTGTGCCATATAGCCCATGAAAAGGGCTCCTCCGCCGCCGTAGTACTTTCACTTTGGGACTCGGAGAAACAAGGAGCACTTCATAAAACTCAATTTCATTTTCATGTAATGAAACACATACTCGACTCCACCCCATTGTGCCGAATGTCTTTTCCTTCGTGCATATAGACAAAAATAGTGTCCTTTTCCTCCTCCATCATTTTCACGTTGGAGTTGGTTGGTGGTTGAAAGCATTCAAAAGATTTTGGAGGATTTTTTTTTTTTTTTTTTTGAAAAGTGTCCTCCTCCACCCCAGCAGTTCCCTTCCATATTTTCCGTTTTTCTATATATATTATATTTTTCGCAAGAAATGATCTTTTTTTTGTCCGTGGGTGAAATGGAAAAGAGTTGAATTTTGAAAAGTGCTTTGCGGTTGATTTAACTTGTCTTGGTAAACTTGTGCGTAGTAGTTCACCCAGCCTGTTTATGAAAAGGAAGGAGAGGCGATGGAGTAGAATGAAATACACACAAAGCTAAAGTCATCCCCACTTCCAGCCAACCAACCGCGTCGCATAATATTCCTACACAAATAATGCGACTGTGACGAAAGAAGAAGAAGAAGAAGAAGGAAAAAAACTTGAGCCAAAAGGAAAACTTTTTTTTTGGGGAGGGGGGAGAGGAAAAATAATGTGAGGAGACGCATTTACCGAGAACCGTTTAATGAAATGGAAATTTCGTAGCGTATTATTTGGAGTACATATGCATGAATTACACATGTGTGTATACCTTAAGCAACAGCAGGAGCAGGAGCAGCTCCACTTGATTTTGATACTCCTCTCTCTCGTGGCCGGAGCACAAGAAGAAGAAGAAAAGATAGACAAGGAGAGACAGCTCCGACAGACAAGGACTTTTCTCCAGGATTCTCTCTCCCTCATAACGAATTACACATACGCAAACAAATGGAAAAACGATTCTGCTGGAAAGGGATCGCACACACGACGCGGAGAGTCCGGGTGGGAGTGAAGTGGTGTGAAGAATAGCTGAAATTTTGGGAAAACAAGAGGGAAAATAACTAGGGAGTTGGCATTACTCGGAAAAAACGGATAAGCTGAAGAAGAAGAAGGAGTAGGAGTAGTAGTACACATGCTTCTTTTCCCCACTCCACTCTTTTCACTCTTTCACGTACGCTTTGTGTGTATCCCTCCATGGCATCGCGCATCGCATGGCATGGCTCGCTCCTCCATGCAGATCTGTTTCATTTTCGTTCAATTGCTCAAAATGAATCGGTCTCGAGTTGATGTTTCACAGTCGGCAGGGTGTACTGTCCAAATCCAGGAGGAATATAATACATGCTGCTCAAGAAGATGCTCTAGAGTCTTTGGAATACATACTATTATGCGCTTCCAGAAGAAGAAGAAAAAAAAACATATCCAGCTCCTTTTACTTCTCTCTCTGGTGTGAATTGTCTCCTTTTTTGGAGTATCCTCTTTGCTAGAATAGAAGCTTCACACAAGCGTCCCTTTATTTTTCCCCATCCATCTCTAATGAATCATTGTTCTTTGGGATGCCACCAAGAGTTGTTCTGGCTTGTTTATTTTCTGGCAAACGTAGAGATATTACGCAATTTTAGTCGCCCATGGACATTTCCATTTTGAGAGAGAATTACACACATCCCCTAATTCCATGGAACATTTTTGTTAAGTGCAAATTGGGAAATTGTTTGATGTTACTTATGCAGAGTTGCCAGTGGAGAAAATAAAAACCCTTTTCATCTTTTTCCATCAATGAGCTACTACAAGGTTTCCTATGCTCCCTTTTCAGAAATCCTCATCCTCATTTTCCCACTCTGTCGTCCTTTTCCTCCACACTCGGCGTCTCCGTGGGAATGGAGTGGAAAGTCAAATGAGTTATTTGGTAAGTGAATAGGTCTGGACAAAAAAAAACTTCCTTTAGTCTCTAGTGATCTGGACGTAAGGGTTCGCGAAAAAAAAACTTTCTTCTTCTTCTTCTTAATATAAAATATTTTCTATAATGGTCCAAGCCAATGAGCCGACAACCATGATGATAATAATAACGGCCCTCCGCCACTGCTGCCTGCTCAGCATTGTCTAGCATCATGCCCTTTCAGCTGCTCCTTTTCCTTTTAAGCTTAATGAAACATGCTTTGGAAGTTTTTTTTACCTGGAGAAGCATGTTTTTTTTCTTCCATAATACTCGTTTTATTTTTAAACATATATACCGTGAGAGACTTTTGCCGTTTTCCCGTTCCTTTTGTTGTTGTATCGGCGGTCGACATTTGACTCTCATTTTGAACCTTTACACTCACCTCGATGAGTCCGGGAAATGGCAGAGTTTCCACTTGGCTCGCTTTCTCCCGTGTTGCATGACATTAAACGATATACCAGCAATGCAGGGGTATTGAGAGTGGGCATGCGGCCTGATTGTGTAACTGATGAAATGAGATAAGCAAACATAACGACTAAAACCCCCAATTTTCCTCCTTGTAAACATGTAATTTTTTCTCCGGCGAATTACACACTGATTGTTGTTGTCCCCCATATTGGATGCCGGAGTGCATGACAACAAAAAAAAGCGAACGGCGAGCTCTCAATGCACACCGCCGCCGCCGCCGCCGTCGTTCTCCAACTCAATTCGGACTATTGCTGGTGTAATTGGCAAAAATTGGGAGTTGGGTGGTTGTAACACACTGTACATCAGACACACGAATGGCCATTAGTGTGCTCCTTGTTCCAGAGGATAATAACCATTCGCGAAAAGGGGTAATGATAAGAAAAAGTCTTGTGAACTTGGAGATAAATTGAATACTTATTGTGTCATTATGAGATTTCCACTTGAGATCTTTGCAGCAATCTCACTCTGTCTCTATACTCTATACACTCTTCTGTCTTTTTGATGAAAACTCCAGGTTGGGGATACACAAAAAAAGTTGTTCTTGTTAGCACGTGGAGGAACAACATGGAACTATAGACAGAGAAAAAAAAGAGAGAGCTTAAGTAAATTCCCCGATGTCAAGGTTATAAAGGGTTAACGTTCCTTTTTTTTGGGATACGCGTAGTAGTGTATCGGATCGGGGTTCCATAATATCCTCTGTCATCATCATCATGTACATTCACAAGGGGAAATTCCAGGAAGGACCGCCAGGATATCGAGGAATTCCACTTGGAATCGATCCGTCATCGGGCTGTGTCGAGGAGCAAACTGTCACCTCGAGTGACAATGAGGAGCCCGACTCGAGCTAATAAAAGCCTTCATCATTTCATCAGTCTAGTATTTTCCATTATCTTTCTTAAAGTCTCTGGAGGAAACAACAAACAAAAGGTATTGGGTAAGGACCAGCCAGCACCACCACCACCACCAACCAAACAGGGACATTGGAATTGGAACTTGCTGTTGCCTCTTGTTGATTCTAGTAAGGAGGAGGAGGAGGAGGAAGAGGCCTCCGACAAAACGCTCATAAAGCTGCTGCTGTGGAGTGTGTAACAAACAGCGAATTTCCAGAGAGCCCCCAAAAGTTTATCCTGTCTTCGACTCCGTCCGACGATGCCAACTTTGTAATGCATTATTGATGAAAGCCTCATTCATTTCTACTCATTGCGGTAACTCGAGCCGTCCTGGGAATATTTACTATATTGCATTTCTCATTGCCATGTGGATGTCTCGACAGGACAGGACACACATCAGGCATTTGTTGACGAGGTGGGATGACGTGTGTAAGAGTGTCCTACTTTATCTTGTCGCTCCAGCCACGTTTTTCCAGGATGGAGGGAACGGAATGGGCTGGCCGCAGGTTGAGCTAAACATGACCATGTTTGGACATCTCGGAGACATAATTGAATTTTCAATGTAGTGGTAGTCCAAGTCTAATGACACGTATGAGTTGACAGGATTGAGTGGCTGCATTGGTGACAAGGAATTGTGAGCGTAATTAAATGTGTTCATTGCGTAGAAATGATGAGGAGGATGGAAAGAGTGTGTGGTGGTAATGGGCACACACACAGAGGATAAATCCTTTCCCCACGTTTTCGCACAAGACTGAAGCGTGCTGTGCTGTATGCTGTATGGAAGGGGGAAAGTGTCAGAATTAGAGTTGCTTATCTCCCCTTTCGCACCACCTCCTTTCCCCCGCAAAATCCCATAAATTGTCATATTCCACAACTGTCAAGGTGGTAACAGCTTTTGAAAAATGGGAGGGATATAATATATTTATATGATGCTGTGAAATGGAGTCAAAAGGGTTTTAATAAATTTCTCACCGTGATATACCTTCTTGCATAATACACAGCACAAGGATCAAGCGGGGAGAAATATTGGGAAAATACGTACAAACGGCAAAAAAAGAACGCCAGATTGGAGATGAGGTTTGGAAATGGAGCATTGCTCGTGTCATTTCCAATTCTAAAGGAAGGCGAGGTAGTAGGCAAGTAGAGGCATAGCAAGACCGTCCCTCTTCTCTTTCCTAACTCTTCTCTCCTGCATCAATCAATCACTGACAAATAATATGCATACAACGGAGAAACACGTCAAACGTCACTCTAACCCTTATTTACTGGGCGCAAAGAGAGTGTAAAGGAGTCACTCAGATTTTTCGCATCATCTTTTCCCCAGAAAATGACAACCACAAAAAAGAGGAAAAAGTCATCGTGGAGGATGTTGCAACCAAATTGGTTACTTAAGAACACACTTCACCCCTTTTTTTTGGTTGTCACCATTCACCAATGCTGGAAATGGAAATCGCTCCGTCTGAGAGACGCAATCATTTACGTCACACCTTTGACTCCAGCAAAACAGATTCAGCAGGCTCTAGACTCTCCGCATCCAACAACATTGGCTAAATTGGTCCTTGCCATTCTCCTAGAGTGTAAAAGCTAGAGTGAACATGAAAAAAAGAGGGGGGAAATGTCCGACTTGGTAACTTTGTGAATAAATAAGCTCCTTTAAACTAATAATATCTCAATTCCTCGCGGAATTACTATGGATCCACCATGTAATTATAGGGAAACCAACAAAAACTCTCAAGCATTCCAACTGCCCAACTTTTTCCTATCGAAAACTATATAGCATTATTTCCTTGATGATGATGATGGTCCGCATTATTTTCCAAGTATGAAGCGTTGCCCTTTAGTCAGAGATGCTCTCAAGATGGAGTGTAAGGAATACTCCAAGAAAATATTTTTGTATCTGTAAAAAAGATTACAAGTTAAAGAGCAAATAGAAAACTTTACTAGCCACATAAGAAAAACCTCCTTGTCCATCCCATACAGAATAAAAAAAATCGAGCCATATTTTTTGAAAAGAGAGAGAGAGAGAGAGAGAGAGAGAGAGAGTATCCCTTTTGTATTCCATTCCATATTGCCCATTAAATAAATAAGCTATTCAAATTTAAGTAATTATGTGTGTCCACCAACATAACTTTCTTTTTTACTGTGTGGATATAACAACGAACGAGGATGACGACGACGACGACGACACAAAAATTCCAGCTCAAACTTTATCTGACAATAGGATGGCATAACAAATGTAAAAAAGTGTAGTAGTAGTTGGGAACAACCTCTTCCAAACTTGAATTCAATGCAAAAGCCAAACTTATAGTTTTGGAATTGAACAGTAAAAAAGTTATAACATTCAACAAAGTTTCTTTTATATATATATATATAAGTATTTCAAGGGAAATGAACGTTAGATCTGGCTCGGTTTGGAGCTATGCTACACGCGATTTTTCAGACTTTGAAAGCATATCGAGCATACCTCCTCCTCCCCCTTTCATTCAAAAGAGTCTCCAATTTTCCGCTCGCATGGAAAAACTATCTCGTCATTTCAGACTTGAAAAACTACGGAATCATGTTAACATTACGTGCACATGCTCGTACGTAGCGGGTGGATATAGACAAGGCGACAAGTTGATTAAAACTAACGAGCCTCCATATTTTACATTTTTCTGCTTGTTTTCCCCTCGCCTCGCCTCCTCTCTAGAGCAATATCGGCCAAAGTTTTTTTTTCTACCCCACTTTGAACACTTGTGACAAGAATTGGTTTCAGTTTCCACCAAATTTTTTCTAAGGTCCACATGAAGACCAAAAAAAATGTCTTGAAATTAAGCCAATTTTGAGGTGGAAGGTGTGTAGGGAAGTGGAAAAAAGTGGGAAGGCAACTTGCTATCAAGGGGGTTTAAAAGTGTAATCCACTTTTTGTACATGACGTCGTCGTCGTCGTCGTCATAGACTAAACATATACATACCAGCCCGGCGAAGGTCACAAGAAATAGGATGGAAATGCAGTAGGTGTGAGTAATGCAAGAACTATCGGATTCCAGAGAACTCTCCGACACATCTCCTCACACATCTCTAATTTCAAATATTGCATGATCATGTATTTATATTCCCCTAAAGGGGACAAATACTTACAGGGTAGTAGCCAAGAAGGATGATGAGGTAACTGGAATTTTCCACACACATGGAATTTTTCCTTTACCAGCCGAGTCCCTCTGTAGTTCGGTTACATTTGCAATATACCTGCGTGGCTTACATATCTTTCTATGCAATGTGTAATTTCACTCCGCATTCCACCCCCTACTTCGGAGTATACCTACACGGCAAAAAAGATTTTTTTATGTGTAATGTAATAACAATCAACACGGGCCATCATGGCCATCATCAACGACTTTTCTATGTCCTCCGGCTATTTTTTCGCTCATTCGCAGGTAAACTCTGTTTCAGTCACACAAATAAATGGGATATATATATGATGAGCAGGCAATCATAATTACATGATTTAAGAGAGCAACTGGGAGAGCGAGCTGCAATCTCATTTTGGCGGATTACGTGGCGTTGTGTGAGTAGTGGAGAGTGGATTCTTGTTACGTAACGTGTTTGCACTTCCAAAGAAGCTTTCCAAATTCCAAACCTTTGGAAAACAATGTGCGTAAAAGTCTTGAGAAAAAGTAGCATCTTGCCGTAAAATAAAAGGGAAAGGGGGATATTCTCTAGGTTTACTATGTGTACAGCTCTCTCTCTCTCTCTCTCTCTCTCTCTTTGCAACAAAAATTGATTGTTTTTCATTGCTCAGGGTACACACCGCGCGGAACGACGAGCTATGTAGCAGTAGGCTTCCTTGTCCTGATTGATGAATGAGGGATGAGAGTGCAGCGTTTGCAAACAGGATAAAAATGTGGAGTATTTGACGTTCTATAATACATTTAGAAATGTGTTTTCCCTTTCTCCGGAAAAATGATGATGATTTATGTCAGGGACTGGATTCTCCTTTTGCAACTATATATACCTGCGAGTCTCAAAATGAAGAGGTATGTAGCGGAATGTTAAGTGAGACGGAGCAGAAAAAAATGGTTTGCTTTATTTTCAAAGTTTTTTTTTGTTCTGCTCAATTTGTCATCCAGGAAGCCACTGACTTTTCTGGCTTTTAAGTAAACAAGAAAAAACTCTTGAGAAAATGATCACTACAGCTTTCCCCCTGAAGGGATCTGTTTCTGATTTCGTATTATTCATTTTTTCCCCATTTCATGATCACAAGGGATTATGTTCGATGATGTAACAATTGGGTTAAGCTGGATAGTAAATTTTTCGAGAAATGGCAAAACTCTTAAGAAGTGGGCGTGAGATTTTAACAAGTCCATCATGCTGGAATAACGTAGCTTGCTGCCCAATCCAAATGAATCGATCTTATGATGTTAATCAAACAAGCACACCTCAATCCTAACACAACCGAACAGACACCGACCTGTGACCTGGTAGAACAACCTCAATTATCCTAATCAATCCCGTTGCTCCTAAAACAGTACGACACTACCAATCAACCTGTAAAACACCCCATTCAACCCAGTAGAGCACCACGACCAAGTCCGTATTACATCATATTTAAATACATGAATACATATAGTACAAATAGTTTTTTTTTTAGTTTCATTTATCTATGGACTTTGTCATACACATTTTTGTCTTGATGAAAACGTCTGCAATAAAGGTTATTATTATTATTATAAATAAATACCCTAAAATACATACATACAATCCAACCCGAATGTCCAATCTCAAAATAATTAAAGTGTTTTTTTTTTTTAAAATAAGCGTTACGGACGGACAGACGGACGGACATGGCAAGAGTACAAGCTCTTCTTTGCTTCGCAGCGAGCTAATAATATAATGGTTAGGTATGTTTTTGTGCTGGCCACCTGTTCCATCCCTGAATTACATTTCTAAAGCTGAGTGGATTTTCAAGTGGAAAATAATTCCTAGAAAATGTATCCCATCTTTCCAGCCCCATAATCATGTATCAAAACCTAGATAATCCAGTGTTATGACAGGATGACTGATTTGTTTCATGAATGACAAAGCAGTATGACCAGAAAGTCACTCTGCTTTCACATCGTCACCGTTGGAATCATTACTCTTGTGAAAATCCTCTTTCAGCCGCTCCTTCCCAGTCTCAGAATCCACTACCATCCAGCCATACGTCTCAGAATTCCAAACGGGAAAAGAGAATGAGCTTTATTTCCTAACATTCAAACAAACTTTGCCTTTATCTGCCAACATGACAAAAGTAGATTTTTTTCGACAACCATAGGATTCCGCTGAATCTGAATACCTGGCCTCCACAGAAAGTAATAAAAGGAGGATCCTCACTCTCACCCACGGCAATTTATCATCGAGGATCCATTTTGAACCCCGACCAGCCTCACAATTGCAAAAATCCTGTATTACACCCCAAGCTCGTGTATGTGTGCATCCTAGAAAAGGAAATGCTCTTAAAAAAGCAATTTTGCTAATGAATATAACTGGTTGCCTCCAGCAAGTAATTAAATATTACGTCCACTCGGGGAAGGTTATCGGATGCAATGTAAATATAGCACGTGTAATAAAACAAAACCTGCTGCGTGGGCGGCAACAAGTAAAAGTAGTTTTGTTAATTACAATCGGCAATCCGCCGACTGACACACATGGAATGCTTCGTGGACACTATCGTTAATGGTTTAAAACTATTTTACGTTTCATTCATACCTTTCCCCGAAATAATGACTCTATTCCCTCGACAACGTTAAGCCTTTGTGGGAACAATTTATGGGAAAGAGGATATATCAAACCTGGAAAATCTGAATTGATACAGGATGGAGGGGGGGGGGGTAGGTAGGAGAACCCCATGAAATAAAAGCGGACAACATTAATCATCCACCGTGCTTCAGCCTCAGCCTGAAGGGAATGTTATGCAGTACTTTTTCATGGTGGACGACTCCGCCTTAAAACAAACCAGCTCATTTTCAAACTTTACCAGAAGGCAAACTGCTTATTCACAAGGAAAAAAAAAGTTAATAATAAGTTTCCCGTCCTGGTTTCCATATCCAAAGTTGGAAACACGAGAAACTAAATTGAGCATGTGTATATATATTTATACATATTGTTTCACTAGCAATCGTCGTTTAATTTTTTCCTCATATAGTCGCCAATTAAAATTGTCCGTAAAGCCTGTAATGACACAGGGCAGAGAAAATATGCATATGTTGTACAACTTCTCCCATTTCAGTATTACCTCAAGGATGTTTTTCCTCTTCCTCCTCCTCCTTCTCCTTCTCCTCCTCCGACGTTCCCTTCCCCCTGTATAATGAGTGGAAAAACAAAGAGGGGTAGTGCAGTGGTGTGGTGGTAGTAGCAAGATTTAGCTGAATCTTGTCGGACTCTCTGGGAGGAAGAATGTTTTAGACATTCCGATGGCTTGGAGGAGCTCACTAGTGTAAACCCCGAAATGGTAAATGAATAAATTTTGTCGTCAGAGTAGTGTGTACAGCCCATCTCTCCACTCCACGTTGTTCTTCAAGAGATTTTATTTTTCAAAAGAAGCAGAGACCTTGTACCCCAACCTATTTGGATTATATCCGCCTACGCGAGTGAGTGAAATTGCTTTGTTTACATATCTACAAGGACACCCTGAACATTTTTTATTACTTCTTCCGCACACTACTACATATTCTTTTCCTGCACAGCTTAAAACGGACACCAAAAATTCTCTCATATCGTATATCATTGTTAAAAAAAATTTTTCCTCCATGGAGGATATTCTCTCCAAAGACGGAGGAATTTTTGTAGAGGAAAAAATATATATATAATACGTATCCCCTCGAGCCACAGCGTTTCTTCACTGGTGAGCAAGCAGATAAGACATGTTGTGACAACAATGAGGGTTTACTTACACACAAGGAAAATATTGTGTGGATATATGGCTACCATGTTGAAAATTACTTTCTTTCTGGATGGAGTAGTATCCGGAAAAAGCAGGACACTTTCCCAAAATTACAATTTCTCAAGTATGTTTTTTCTATACCTAAATCACTTTTTGTTCAAGGAAAAAGGGGAAGAAAACCGGGGGGTAATTATTGGAGGATGTATGCATGAAATGCATGTAAGCTTGCATGATAATATCAATCATGATGATATTCAAAGTTTTTAGCAGGGACCCACGCAAGAAAATTTGCCATTGAAACTAGAGTTATCTCGTCGTCCTGACCAAAAGAAAGAGGCTTGGAAGGAGGAGGGCTATCCGGCTACCTACGTAAGTAAGTAATAGGGGGTATTATTACCATGGTCTATCATCCGAGATTTTTTTTCTCCTTCTCACTTTTTTATTACTTCACACACTCGGCGTTGTGTTGCACTCCCTTCCTGAATTCGGTGCATCTCCATAAAATAGAGTAAATGATGGGTTATATAAGCATCGTATCCCATTGCGTGACTCCCAGTTTTAGCGTGGCTGGAAACTTTATGAGATTTGTGCATTTTTCATGGCTGAACTGCCACGTTCATGACTCGCTATGCATCCTTGATTATTTTTCTTTCAAATTTTTTTTTCCTGGCTCCGTGTCCTCCCTTTGGAGTGAGCTTTACACCCCTCCTCCTCCTCCTCCTTCTCAAAAAGAGTCATGAATAATGTGAGGTTTTCCAGCAACGGGGGAGGAGGAGATCCCAGGTAAAACATCTGCCAATCTTTTGTAAGGCCCTTGGATTTTGAAGGTATGTGTGTATCCCTCTCGGTGTCACGTTCCACTCTCATCCTCACATCTGACTTTATGCTCTATTCAAATGACCTCTTGGTAGGTTTTTTCAGGGTTTTCGGAAAATATATATGTTCTTTTTAAACTTTCGCCCGCTTGCGTTATTCTGCCCGCTTGCTTCAAGGTTGTTTTGGTCTGGCTGTTTGTGAAATGTAGAGAGACACACACTGCTGACAATTGAAACGAGAAAAGTTTTTGCAGGGAGAATAATGTAAATTATGGTAGTATATCATTCCCCCGACACAATTGCATATGAGCATAATGCTAATGAGATTACCATATTATAACATGAACTTTCCATAGGCACGGAGAGGAATTCACTGACGATGAGAGAAAATAAATCCCCCAGTTTTTCGTTGTTGTCTCCTTCAAGTTGGAATTCTACATGACAAAGAATACTTTTCATCAGGCACACATTTTAGGGGAAATTGCTATATATGCTCAGGGTTTAGTGTAACCACCATCATCCAGAAGAGTTCCACTTTTTTTTAGCCAACAATTAACTTTGAGAAAGTGCATGTAAACTCGGGATTGTAGTAATTTAATGTGGCAACCCCAGTAAATATTTGCTTTTTAAGGTTACCCTAATCCAACAGCCTGTATTATGTGTCCATGGACAAACCCCTTTTCACCACGCCTCCAGCAAACACACGGCTTTCGTCGCCCCTCTGGCACAAGCCGTTTAGCAATAAGGACACAAGTCTGAAATGTATTTGATGACATTTTAGCATGTTTTGTCCAATGGGACTTTTTGACTCTGCTGGAGTTGGAGTAGAGAATGCCTTTTCTCTCTACCTGTCCCACTCGCTTTGGGCTGGGAAACCATAAACAAGATATTACTTGTGATATGTTTATAAAACATGAACCACCTCTCCTCTCCGTCCGGGACACGGGGCACAGTAGTACAAACACACACCCAACAAGGGACGTACACGAGGTGCTTCCACACAGTTTCTTTACAAACAAATAATATCGTTGATTACGAATATAAAATTCCTGTTCTGTAAAACTCATAAACAGGGCTTATGCCTAATTTTAAATGATTTTGCTGGAAATAGTATTTTAGCATGACGTTTTGGAAACAGATTAATTTTCCGTGCAGTTGGCTGCTAACATCTTCTGCTAAAATTAACGTTCGAATTCGACTTTCGCACACAAAACCAGATTTTAAGCAAATGCATTCATGTAGAAGAATAATAATATGCGCTGCTGTAAAGAAAATAAATACGATACTCATAATCTACGTCACGTGCGTGTTTCATTCGCCCTTACTGGCCATTTCGTTTGTGTGGGTGCGAGATCGGCCCTAGATTCATTCCTCGTAAGGTGTAGGCTATACTGGAGCAGTTGTCGAATTTTGCCCGTCCGAATACCCCATTTCTAACTGAAGGTTACCTATACCTATGCGTAAACGACGATCGACACACTGGTACTAGTGTGAATCACATCACAAAATGCAGCTGGGTACCTTGCGTTACGTTGGTCTCTGAGATAACAACATGGGGCTAGCCATTGTTTAAAAATATAGAGCTCGGATAAGGTTTAAAAAGGCAGATCCGCTTGTCGAGGTCGAATTTTGGGACTGCCGGCATTCGCCAATGTACAAAGTGTACCATACATGCTATCTGTGAAATTGATGTCCCTCTTATGACACTTTTATGACACATTCCATTATGTTGCAATATTTAGCCATTTTCCGTACACTGTTTCTCCCATCCACTTAAATCTACCATTCATACCCATTTTTTTCATGAATTTTCCCAACTGTCTGTTACCCTCTCCACCCACCGCCCCCGGTAGCTCTACTAAAACACGTAGGTAAAGTCCTGGAGTGTTTTTCATGAGCTGGAAAACTGATTTCAGATTCATCTCCCATTCATATCATCATCATCATCATATGAGAAAAGTAAAGTAAAAGCTCTGAGCTCTTGCTTCCTGGCTTTCTCTACCTTATGCTCTGTCTCAATGTCCTTGCATAACTTTTCCATTACACTGTCAATCACATTTCCTCTTTGGGAACAAAATGTACCACCACCACCACCACCACCACCATACCACCTATCTAACCAACGAAATGAAAAGGGAGCAAGGATAAGGTTACTTTACAAGGTGGAAATAGAAAGAATGGCAGCGGCGACGGTGGCGGCGGTCTGTTCCTTTCATTCATACTTTGAATGCTCAAAAAAATACGCTTATACACATAAATTTTTTTCTAGGTTACTCCTCCACCTCACCGTTTTAATATGGGAAAGTAGGACAAAAAACTTTTTTCCCTGTCAAAGTAGTCTACCCACACGACAAGTAAACCGTGTTTAATGTGTGCTAGCTAAAGCGTATATATTCAATTTTTGAAGCTGCATAATATGGATTATTTCAAGCTCAGATGTTTTTTTTAAAAGTTGCTTACATGTTTCTTTGGAAGCTACCGCAAACACAACTGGTTGTGCAACATTGTAACGAAAGAGGTGTAGGGACGAAGAAGCACAAGCATTTTCTTGGTGGTCTCAGGACATGGATCAAGATTGACAGCTTCTGGTTCCCTACTTTTACCTCTATATTTTTAAGAATGGATTGTGCAATCCACAAAAAAAAGAAGAGAAGCGACGGAATTTGGAGTTTTGTCTGGTACACTTTTATTTTTTTAAAGTGTAGCTCCCAACCTATTTCTACGAGACTGGAGCAGCTGGTGGAAGTGATGTCTACGGATTTGGAGTCCATATGCCACCACAACACCACCACCACCACACCACCACCCAGGATCCCTCCAAAGATAGGGAGGTGATCCACCAATATTTTTACTACTTTTGGGTTTATTGCCGTTTTCAAAGGAGAAGCCCAGTTTACCTTTTTATTTGTCTCGACGGAGGGAAAAATGTCCTTATTATTCGTATTTTCATTTCAGTCCTGTTTTCCCTTTTCCATGTTTTTTTTTTCGTGTACAAAGCGGATCCCTATTCCGATCCATTTATCATCGTTACTTTTTTGTCCGTCTATAATTGAATCCGATTGGGAATAAAGAGAAGAGAGAGAAAAAAATGGAGAAATGAGAGATGTGCTTTGACTCACGTTCTCACGAACAAAAGGATATAGTCTATTGGTTTTTCCATTTGATTTGAAAGCTCTGGAGGGCGGTGGCTCATTTTCTCCAAGCATTTCCGGTAGGATGACTTTGGCTTTAAAACCCGAGATTTTATTACCCATTCCCATTAGGTTTACGATCCTGTGGAGAGTTGTCGACTGACGACGACTTGACTGGTTCTCTTCGAGGGAAAACCTTGAAAAAGAAGAATCCACGATAAAACCAGAGAGATTCACTTTTGCATACATCCAACCAAAGCATACATATAATATACTAGTCTGCCTGCACCATGGAGTGAGGAATTTTCCACCAAAGTTATTGGATACAGGTGTCGAATCTTATTTGCTCACGTGCCTTTTCAGCCAACCCAAGGCCATCCCAGCCAGCCCTCGGAAAGAATCACAAGGAAATCCTTTCTTTTTCTAAATACTTGTATCGTTCCGGATTTAAAATAATCTTTGCTCAAAAGTTAGTGTCTCGAGGTATAACTCGTTTTCCCCTCCGTGTGGACCAACTTTTTTTTATCCACAAAAGATAATTTCAGTGTTGTGTGCATTTGTCATTTGCATAAGCTTTACAGGAATACACTTTCATGATGGGAAACTGTTACTGAAACTATCCGAAAACTATTTGGAGGGAGACCACACACTCGAGAAAAGTTTTGCTTTTGAAACATAGTATATATAGTATATCTCCGTCATCATGGAGAATAGGGAGGAGGGATATAGGTATGGGCACAAGCAGCGAGGAAAGTAAACACACTCGTGGATTTTTTTTTATCCCCGCGTCTCTCATCCTTTGACAGAAAAACGTAATAAAATCAGGCAAAAGATGAGAGAGGGAGAAGGTCACGAAGTAGGTAATTTGTATGATAAACAGGCGGTGGGGGGGGAGCATTAAAAAACATAAATTTTTATGTCAACATTAATTGCAGGGAAAAGTTGACATGGAAAGGGTCGGATTGACCAATGGGAAAGGGATGTAATTGCTTGGAGACCGCATTCAGCTGAACATTTTTGGAACATCCGATTTTGAATTCAACTGACTGGAGAGAAAAGCTGAAAGTGGGCCTGTCCACCATGTCCTTTGTCATTGGAAACCCTTTGTTTCCCTCAAAACTGGTCTTGTTCAGTATTAATATGTATTTCTGGTGGATGGAGGAACACTACTACTAATGATGCAACTTGGCAAATGCTCGTCGGAATATACGGTTCAATTCCCATGGTCCCCTAAACCTTCCCTCTGGAGTTTGAAATATTCCATATTATATAATTTGCCAGAGTCGGGTTATCAGTGAACCCCTTGTGTGCATCAGTGGACAAGGAAAAAAAGTTTGAATGCATATACAGAGCGCAGGAGGATGCACACATGTAAACACTGGGGTTTTTCCTCCTGTTGACCAATCCTCAAAAATACATGTTCAGTTTGAAAATTGCCCAACTTGAGTTACACTACTGACACTTGAGCTCCCATCCAATGTGGAATTGCAAGAGTTTTATTAAAGAGGAGGAAGAATATATATACGTGCATAAGATACGCGACGCCAGTAAAAATTGTCCCTTTTTTGTTAGCCTTCCTTTTGTGCAAAATGTGTGGCAATGGAGGCGGTATGAGGTACACCCAGTTTGCTAATAACCATGTCATCATCACCGTCACATGAGAAGGATTCCAGTAATTTGTCCTCCAGAGAGAGGTACATAGGCTAAGTTCGTGGTTTTTTGCGTTGCTTTGCTTTATCCGCACTTTCCGCTTTTGCACTCTATCAAACCTCCGTCGTGAATGACAAGTTAGTCAAGTGATGGAAAAAAGGGAGAGGAGGTGGGTGGGTGGGTGGGTGTAATAAAAAGCAATGATCCAAAACGGACGCGGTGCTCAAACTTGGAGCAGTAGTTCCGTGCAATATGAGCCCTGGCCAGTTCAACTTTTCCCTTGCTTGTGGTCCGCCTGTCCACCTGGACGACGGAAATGACTTGGAGAAATGAGAATACTCATAACAACTTTTTCGTTTTCGTGGTGGTAGTTACAACTCAACAAGATATATTTGAGTGAGTATTATGCGTTATTTCCAATGTGGCTTCGATTTGCGAAATAAGTAAGTGGAACACGTGGACGCCAGGAATAGTACATGCTGGAAATAAGTAATCAAGAAAAAAACGCTCCTGTTTGATGTTTACTCCCATTCACAAGCGGTTTCTTAAATGGACTATATCACACACAGGGTCCAAGAGATGGGATATGAAAAATACCTGGGCTCCCCCGCGAAATTAATGATGTTTTCATGAGGAAATAGGGATAAGACGGGGCTCTCTCGTGTATCGTATCATTTCGCCGCGGTGAAAGTTGGAAGTGGGAGGGATGGCAAAATGGAGGAAAGAAAAGGGAAAAAACAAAGTTTGCTCGAGTTTGTTCCTCTCTCTCTCCTCGCAGCCTCCTCCTCCGCATAGCATTGTCCAGTAAATGTTGATTTGTTCCAAGAACCTGATCATATAGCGAACACGTCTCTCTCTCTCTCTCTCTCGCTCACTTTTTTAGATTAACTGGTTGTTCAACAATACACACTTGAGGTAGATTCGATACTGGAAAAACACTTGGTGCGGCTGCTGCCGCCGGCTATCAATATCCTTGCGGATTACATGCCCTTCTGCTAGGTATTATAATAGGTCCTTCTTTTCCCAGACTATATTCACCCCACATGAAGCCCACGTCGTCCGTGTTAATACAACACAATATTACGTCGTCGTTGTCACCGCCGTGGTGGCGACGGCGGACAAATATATTGACCTGGGCACAAGGGTTAGTATTTTAGTAGACATGCCTTGCAAAATATGTGTTTTTAGTCGTCGACCTGCTTTGTGGTAGGAAAAGGCCGGGCGGAAATAGCGGATGATCGGCCTTCCACACAGGAACCATGCATACAATTTTTTTTTTCATGAAGGGCATCTCATATATCAATTGCGCCCAACCTCAAGTTGTGGAGGACACAGTCAGTGGACCATCCTTATTTCAATATCTGCTGTAAGCCTTACCTTTGTTCGAGGATGAAAGAGAAAGGTGGAAATGGGGAACGGGTCTAAAATGGAGTTGGTGTAATGCCCCAAAAAAGGAAAGCCGTGAGTGATCGAGCGAGAAGCGCAGGAAACGCGTTACACATGCAGAAAAAATATATAACCTCAGCCTTCACACGACCATGTACCAAAACCATGTCATAGCTGATGCGTATAGCGTCGTGTGCCTTTGAACTGATTCCTCTTTTTCTGTTTCAACAGGACGTTCATTTCAAGCGGTTCTCGTAGCCCAACCAAAAAGTGACAATTACTTTTGCAGGTAAAAAAAGGCACGGTTTCCATTACGAGTTTCTCACACGTACCTTATTTTCCCAGTGGAGGTAAACCCATGAGGGAAACTTTTTGGAGAGAAAAAAAATGCAGAGGCAAATGCATGGGGCACACAAGGGACGCTGCTTGGGTGTTCATAAATTTGTTTCATGTTTATCATAAAACGTCAATGGATCAAAACAGCCAACCTGAAACCTGAACATAAAATTAACTTTTCCAGAAAAAAATGTTAGCCGTCGCACTTTTCATAAAGTTATATGATATGAATGTACAATTCTACACCTCAGCAGCCAGGCCCCCTTGAATAAAAAGAGTAGTAGTGCTAGGCCGGATTCCAGTAGGCGAGTGTCCCTTATCCTATAAAAAGCTTTTGCATATATTCATTCATACCTCCACACTCCACATCTCCTCCTCCTCCACCACCACTACCATCACCACCACAGCTCATCCGTCTTATAAATTGAGTATTCCAAGTGAAGCGTGTGCGTTAGTCATTTTGAGGCAGGGGAATGAGGAAAATCTGTGTAGTATCAACAAAGAAGTGAGATGTATAACAATTTTTTACGGATGAGCAAACCCAACACAAGACGTTCTTTTCTCTTGAATACACATCTTCTCGCAGCCTACTTTTTCTTTTGGGCCTATATGCACACCGTAAAAATAAATATGAATAAGAGAGAGAGAGAGAGAGGAGATGTAGTGGGAACTTTCTCTTTATAATGTATCTAAATATTTTTTCCATTTTCCTCCTTTAAAGTCCCCCTTTCCACGACACATAGTGTATAAAAAAAGGGAACAAGATTGTAAAAAGGAATGCCTTGCGGCCGACTGATTTCTTTAAAAAAGAAAGAAGTTGAGAAGATGACGACGACGAGTTGTACCTTCAAAAGTGTGGGTGACTTTTTTCTTTCTCTCTTTTGCGAGCATACTTGGAATTTTGTAGGTGATAGCGGCATGTTATCCACCATTGACACAGCTTATCTGGGTGTTGGTGCTCTACACGGTTAGTCTTAAAGCTGAAATTAATGGACGTCTCCGGAATTCAGGCCAGTGAGCAAAAGAAATTGGAGAAGAAGGAGAGAAAAAAAAGAGATAAAGAGAAACAGAAAGAGAGAAATATTTGACTGTGCCCTTGTTCATATTATGTGCGAGCGAGTGCGAGCTCTGTTCCGAGATTGCCAACTTCTTCAACCAGATACTACTACAACCCTTGTGTCCTCTCTTTTATTGCCCATACATGGTAACAGGGTGGTTTCTTATGTACCCTCAAAAAATTCAATTTTATGCAGAAACAAAAAAAAATCTTTAAAAATATGGTGAGTGGTTTGTAGAAAAAGGGAGAGGGTTCTAAGTAAGTTTTGAATTATTTCTCCATAGTATTTAGTTGCCGAATTACGACCAAAATCTGGCTAATATTTGTCGATGAAAGGGGGAAACCTCAATATATATGGTCTCAACTTTGGACAAAAAAGAAACCACCACAATTTATTATTTTTCCACCGTCTTCCCCTTTCTCTATCTTCATTTGCCATAAATCTGGCAATTTTACTTTTACATTTGAAAACCAAAGCAAGAAAAGAAGGGACAAGTATTTCCGATTCTGAATATATCTCGGCGCGGCTTGCATGGGTACATCTAACTGTACACCCAAAAAAAAAATAACGTGAAAGGATTTTGAGGTAGGGCCGCCGCAAAGAAATCGAGTGGAGCCATCCATATCGCGTGGGGTTTAGGTATACGAATACATTCTGATAGGAGCAGTGAAAGGAGTACAAGAAGAAGAGGCAATAACTTGAGCAATATTATTGACAGAACATTTATTAACTTTATCCTTCGACAGTGTAGCGGCGGTGCGCATTTCTTATAAGGAGATAGGTGTCATGGAGTAGTATCGAAAGGGAGCCGCTTAGTCCATAGAAATAAATAATCTATTCCATTGGAACAAGTTGGAGTCTTTTTCTTTTGCTCCTCTCTGGAACGAGAGGAGCGAAAGGAGGAGTGCTGAGCAGCAAAACAGCAAGTGAAACATGACTGGGGAGAAAGGCGATGAGCGGATTTTCTGGGATCGGGGGATACAATGAGAAAAATGGATGGATGGAGGCATATGGATGGAGGGCCCGGTGTATCAGTTGCGTTTTGATATACATCCTCCTTATTGGGGTGCCCCCAGTCACGATGTGATATTTGCTTTGACTTTTCTGCAAATTTGGCAAGGTATACTATTCAGGCGTGAAGCGGTCCAGAGTTGTCTCATAAATAAATAATTATTATATAGGATATATCTAGTACATTCTAAAAAGCTGATTTAAAAGATTTCATGTTTTCTGAAAATGGATTTCTAGCCGTGCCAATTACTTAATAGAGAGTCATCATATCAGCATTTTGCTGCGTCTCTAATTGTAACTTAAATTTTGTTTTGTTTTAATGTTTTACCATTCGATGCCATACTAGAATCGACAGTAAACATGTGGCATAGCATAATAAAGCATTCAAAATTGAAGACATAAATTTGTCAAGCAAATTTGTTTTTCACGTTCATATCCGTATCCGACATGCATACCGTATAAACCTCTTCTGGACAAGATTTATATATATATTGCATCTTTTTGTCTAGGCTCCTCACACTGGAATAGGATTCCTTGTTTTTTTCTGGTTACAATAAATGCGTGTTATGCGACTGATGTGAGCCTGAATGCGTCGACCGACCTACCAGCATTCTCTCCAGATTGCCGTGATGATTGTCCTTTTCACGGGGAGACAAAGCGGGGCTGATTGTGTGAGCGATATGCAAATGTTCCTATTGATTGGGACATGGTGGATTACCAATACAAATAAAACATTGTTGGACATATGCCATTTTTCCGAGGGAATTCATCTCAGCATGAGGTTAGCTTCAAACAAGATATCCTTCCTCTCTCACACCTCGATTCCTCCATATCTCTTTCATGACTTGAAAGCAAAAGGAAAAAAAAACATAACGTCAACAAAGTCAACGGGTGAGGGATATCACTTCAAAGTCCCTGGTAATTCCAGCGAAAATCCGCAGTTCCAATTTTCCACCCTCCATGAAAGACTGACTGTCTCTAGGTGGTTGGGTGATGAGACTCCATCCACCAATAACTTTGAGCAAAAAAAAGAAAGAAAGAAAGATAAAAGTTTAAATTGAAACCGTTCTGTTTACAATGCCATTTACATCCCCACACTCCAACCATTATATACGCCTGGTTACAAGTCCATAAATATGCTAAAATATTGCTTCTCAACAGTTTATGTTCATCGCACAAAAAGTACGGGATTTTTTTTCCAACTTTAACACAATTCCTCTTTTTTTTGTATTTTTCACCTGCTTATCATCAACTCACGACTCAAAGTTATCCTTTGGTAGGAATACTGATTTTATATTCAGTCACATTTCCTCTCTGTACGTCATTCACTTGCAGAGAGAGAGAGAGAGAGAATAAGAAAAAAAAAATTGGAGATGATTTATCATAGATGATGGATTCCAAGAACCAAAGTTGTTTGGTCTGGTCCTTGCCAAGTTGCAGTATTAAAATAAGATTTTCTTTTTTGGAGCAAAGTTTTTTTTCTTTGGAAGAGGACCTTGCGTTGGCTGTGTCTTGTTCGTATTGTCAAACATGAGGTTTTACTCCTTGTAAACCGTTTTACTTTTACCAGAGTTTGTTTGGAGTTTGAAAGAAAAAAAAACATTTTTTGAACACGGAACACTCCCTCAGCTATCGTGTCATCTATCAATGAATCCACTTTTTGGTGAGCAGAGGGTTGCCCGCGTGGCATGTATTAAAGAAAGTTCTTATAACTTTTTCAGCTTTTTTCCCTATATTTTATTACATTTTTTCAAGTTCTGGTCGTCCAAATTGATACGTTTTTGCATGGAAAATTGCGCATTAGTTAGAGGAGCTGGTTTTTCTCTTGTGTGTGCAGTAGTGGAAGGTTATTACTTAAAAGGCACGTACAGCCAAGTCCGGGTTTGGTTTGACGTGACATATGCTAGTTTTCTTTGAAAGACAGGGAGCGACTTGCACAAGCCTTTCTCAATCTCAACCCTTTCGCTGCTTTTAATTAAGCCGAGCATTGCATCACCACCATGTTTACCTTGATGAGCTTCTCATTCATCACCATCATCAGCATCATCATTGCTCGAAATAAATCTGGAGGATTTACATGTAATTGTAAAAAACAGGAGAAAAAAAACTGCGCATTGCAAATTTTGTTTCTTTGATGCAGCCAGGAACGCGTTTTTCATACTTAAGAGTACTTGTGTTGTTAAGGGCATGCCGCTGTCGGCTCAAGGGGCACTAATAAGTCTCTTTATTTTGCATCAAGTACAAGAGATAACGCTAAAAAATAGCGTGGATGAGGTTGGAGGTGTACATCACCTCCACCTCCCCCTTTTCCACCATTTTTTCCTTCTTTTTGACAACCAATAATAATATCTTTTATCTGACATTCTCTCACGGTCACGTTCAACTCCCCCAAGCCTCTCTCGATCGAACTCCGATTGATAAGCATAATATCGCAATCCAGGAATGAATAATATTCAAATTATCAGATTGCTTCCCCTTTTGTAACCCTAACGATAAGGTTTCGCCGCCGCCACTCCACCTCCACCACACCAAAAAATAAGTAAAAGAAATTGTTGGCGTTTGGCTCCCACCGATTGAACTGATAACTCTCTCACCTTTGCTCACCCCACACCCACTTGCACCAACAATCTCCACACTTTTTTGATGTACCCCCAGCAGCTATACATCTTGTTGGGTGATTTCGCCCCCCCTCCCCCCTTCTTGTGGGATTGATTGAATGATCGATTTTCCCGTCATTCTCAACATCTTTGTCACTTTGTCTGCGGGAGAACAACAGCTGAGCTCGTTATAAAACCCGAGGAGGAACTCGTAGAAACGCCTACAATTTTTATATAACTAACCCAATAAGTAGCAAAACCATAGGACTCTCTCTCTCTCTCTCTCTCTTGTTATGTCTTTTTCCTCCCAGATTTTTTTCCCACCTCACCTCCAACCACCACCACCAAGCTCTCGGCTTTCCTTCCTCCCGAAATACGGAAATAAGGGTGGAAAACCAAGAAACATGACTTTGAAGTGCTTTTTTCCGTCTTGAGTTGTGACTACAGGGAAACAAGGTAAATATTTGTGTGTGGAAAACACAAGCAGACGAAGAAGCAAGGCTCGAAAAAATGTTTTTGTAAGTGAGTGGAAAGGAGGGTAAGCATCTCGTACATTTTTTTTTTCGGTCACTTGTGTGAGCTCTCTATATATCGCCAAGTGATCCTCCATAAATATATACTTTATCACACAACATCCATCTATCTATCTATCCAACATCCCAAACACATTATGCATTTGTCTTGCTTGCAGCAGAAGAGGGCCTACATTTTTATTAGTTTTTAATATATACTTTGCTTTTCAGCACTACATGATGATGATGATATAACTATATTCAAAAAATGAGGAGGAGGCTGAGCTGTTGAGAAAAAAATAATATTGTACATTTTAGGCGTGGCCCTGACTGTGCACACACACCTCATGTTTGTGCAACCTCACTATAAATCATAAATGGGCTTTGAAGATGGGGTCTTGACAGAGGAAAAAAAAGTTTCCTTAAAAAAGATTCAGTCAGTATATATTTGGCAGATGCACATTGCGTGAAAAAAATGTGGAAAGATGAAAGATTTTTTTTCCTCCTTGTCAAGCTAGTTGGGGGGATGTGGATGACAATTGAATGTTGCAAGAAACATTGCACATTTATTGGGAGGATGAAGCATGGTTCAGCAGCAGTCAATGCCATTTGAATCGTGGCCTTGTTCCTGGGCTTATGTACTTGACTATTTAAGATATGTGGGGCATGACTTTTATCCAAAATGTGGGCAAAGTTGAGGGAAATAATAGGCTTCTTTTTTTACACACATTGCATTCCTCCACCTCACCTCCCAAAACAGGAAAGTGACACGGGTGTTGGTCTTACCATCTCGTTTGGGATTGGAAGAGGGGAAACTATACAATTAATAGTGCGTCTTTTCGGAATGAAAATCTAATATTCACTCTGACAATACGCCTGATATATAAATGATGAATAATCTCATAATAAATTCCTTTACTGAAAAACGGTAACACACACAAAAAAAACTTGGAATTTGAAGCACACAATAATATGCCACACGACCGACCGTGCTCTGCCACTATCTGTTTTCTTTTTCTGGGTCCCTCCATTATTCCCCTTTCATCCTTTGTTACATTTTATTTGTTGAATGCTTTCCTTTTTACAGTTAGTAGTTGGGAGGCCGGAAGAGACAAAAAGGAATTTTCTTTTATATATATATATATACATGCATACCTATACACACGTTATATATCAAGGAGTAGAAAGGAGGACGTGGAGTGTAAAGGGGGGAAACGGGGTAAAAAATCAATGAGCTTTTTAGCTAATGATTATATTACGCAAAGATTGCTATCCAAAGAGTCGGCAACAACGAGACATTTATCTTGATCAGTGTGAGGAGGCGGGAGCCAATATAATAGATTTCTTTCTTTTTTTCACTCACTCGCTCACTCACTCAGGTCGCGTGCTCACACAGTAGTAGTAGTAGTCGAGTGAAAGTGGAAGACAACAACACTTTCTCCATGCCCAACACAACCCAGACGAGTTGGCTTATAGTTGTTATGATAGACCTTTTTACAATAAAATACATCCAACGGCAGTGTTGGTGGTGGTGGTGGTGGATGGAGGTGAAAAAGAGTCTTTTCAAGACCAGCCAATAATGGCAACCTTAACGGAGGGGAAAAGTTATAAAAGAGGAGTTTAAAGATGTTTGCTTTTTCGCTTGCTCAAAGGATAAATATCTTTGGACTATAGGTAGGTAGGTAGGTAGGTACACTTTTGTGGATTTAGAATGCGTGAAGAGGTTCAGGTGGAATTCAGCGATTTTTTTGTTTCCTCCACCCCTTGAAATGCTTACTATATATATATGGTAGTTGGTAGTATAGGCAGAGTCGGACTTTTTTTTATTTAGCTTGTCTTATTTCTAACATTTTATGGTGGCAGTGGAAGAGGGGAAGGGAAGGGTGTGTGTATATATTTCTCGCTA
Organism: Dicranocentrus wangi; assembly: GCA_036850665.1. Classification (NCBI taxonomy): domain Eukaryota; kingdom Metazoa; phylum Arthropoda; class Collembola; order Entomobryomorpha; family Entomobryidae; genus Dicranocentrus; species Dicranocentrus wangi. Next base: position 83,371 of record JAANSN010000024.1, on the reverse strand, counting down.
ATGGAAGTCAAGTCAAATAAGGTGACTGGCTCACCTTAAGGTCATGACATCTACAAATCTCTTCTTTTTCTAACTGCACACACACTGAGCCTCATGAGAGGAGGAGAGGGTAGCGTGTAGACTATAGTTTAGTGTTAGAGTTCGCCTTTTAGAAGTTATACGTTTGGAGTGGGAGCTCATATAATAATACTATAGTCATGAGACATGAGAATGCGAGATTATATAACGACGAGAGAAGAAGGTTGCAACTCCCAACCCAACTAACCTGGTCGGCATTCAATGGGTCGGATTTTATCTGCAAAATAAATCCAGCACATTGAATGGATTGAATGAGTGCACACATGCGATAGTGTATGAGGTCATTATTATGCCTTCTCCCATGTTGCAAAAAAATTTTAATATCGGCACCCAATGACTTTAATAAAGCTACAAGACGATGTCCATGGTACAAAAGAAGGTTGAAAACAAGATTGCAAGAGGAGTTAAAGAGTGAGCCATAATATCCTATCATGGTGAGGCGACGATGATCATCAACATATTATGACACACACCACTTTTCTCTCCACACTGACCACTTGTGACAATACATATGGGTTTTCATCTTTTTATGTGTCGGAAACAAAATTAAGAAATACGTGACACTCTACAAAGATTTCTGGTTGGCTTTGGTTCCTCCTCTTCCCAACAAAAATCGCCTTTTCTATATTACTTGCAACCGTCGCAGCGTCCTAACGCACATTTGGTGTATATGTATACGGAATTGGAGTTGAGTGCGTTCCCCAATATTTGCCAATGTTGGAAATCGGAATCCGAGATTGAGGAATTTCTTTCCATTATATATATATATTGTATGACTTTGTGGAATAATGTGATTTCAAAGTGTGTTCCGGCGAAAAGGGTCTCTACTAAAAAGGGAGGGAGAAGGGGTAAAGCCATATTACATTACTTCTTTTTTTTACTTTTCACGATCCATCAGTACCAACTGTAGATTCCTTTGTGAGCTTCGACTTGGGCTGCTTTCACTGTCACCACCGAGACGAGAGTAAAGTAGACAGGAGTAGGGTACACCGGATTTTTTCACGCTTCATCCCACACATTCCTCCTCTGCCACTCGCTGCTAACCAGGGGTCAGAAAAGACTAGAACCAGAACCAGTGTGTTCCTTTGGAGAAGGTCTAATAAATATATACGTATATAAGTATATAATAATATGTGGAGGAAACTGTGGAAGAAGAAAGTGTGTAGATAATATAGAGTTTACAACTCGTCCAGTCCATTTTTTTTGCTTTTTGCAAAGCTAGCTAGTGTGTGTGGTAGACGTGATGGATAGCAAGATAAGGAGTGATGGTTCCCCCCTCCGCAGGGTTTTTCTTCTCTCCGCCGTTCCCAAATCAGTTCAACTCTCAATCCAAAAGTCGTCACCAGCGTGATGAAGGGGGTAGTGACAGGATGATAAAAATGAAATGTGTGTTTCCTACTTAAACTAATGTGTAGGCCCAGTTGGAGAGTGATGGATGCGTTATCATTGGGAAAACAAGGTGATGTTTGAAAGGGAAAGCTGAGTGAACAACGAGATGAATGATTGTTCGCATTTTCTTTTTTTCTTTTCAGAATAGTTGCCACAGACATATAGTGGACCAACAAGGAAGTCTAAGCCACTGCCGAAGCCAAAGCAGGGGAAGAAAGAGGGAATTCAATGTTTTTTCTTGAAAAAAGCCGGCTAAAAGTTGCCCGACACGTTTTTCACGACGAGTCCCACCGCTGGGCAGAATGACAAACAAGGAGTGAAAAAGTGTGTGAGCAAAAAAGAAACTCTTCTTTTTTTATCTGTTTTTTGATTGTGAATCCCAGACTCAAAAATGGAATTGTCGTGGTCGACTGACGACCAGTCAAGTTTGACTGGGGACCCGGTGCTGACGACGGAAATGGTGGATGTAGACCATGATATGAACCACAGTCACTACGACCACTTCACAAATTACACTCTTGTCGACGACATCATTACTCATCCCGCGGTGCAAGCCATTTTCTACCTAGTCTACTCGACAATCTTTGTTCTGGGTATCTTTGGCAACGTGCTGGTGTGCTTTGTTGTCGGGAGGAATAAGGCCATGCAGACAGTGACCAATTTCTTCATTACGAATCTCGCCCTGGCAGACATTCTGTTGTGTGCTCTTGCCGTCCCCTTTACCCCACTCTACACCTTTTTGCAAGAGTGGATTTTCGGCAGGGTGCTCTGTCATCTGGTGTCTTACGCCCAGGGAGCAAGTGTATACATTTCAACACTTACCCTCACCTCCATCGCGATTGACCGGTTTTTCGTCATCATCTACCCTTTCAAGCCGCGCATGAAGATAACCACGTGCTTGCTCATCATCACGGGGATTTGGGTGTTCGCCCTGTTAGCCACGCTCCCCTACGGAATCTACATTCAGTACAGACTCGAGGCGGACAAGTTCATCTGCATCGAAACTTGGCCGTCTGAAGGATCCCGACAGATATTCAGTGGGTGCACTGTCACTCTCCAGTTCATCCTTCCATTCATCATCATCCTCTTCTGCTACATCAAAGTCTCCATCAAGTTGTCGGACAGAGCTAAAGCAAAACCTGGCAGTAAGAACTCCAAAAAGGAGGCTGTGGAGCGGGAGCGGAAGCGACGCACCAATAGAATGCTCATCGCGATGGTGTTCATCTTTGGCATGTCTTGGCTCCCTCTCAACGTTGTCAACTTTCTCAACGACGTCTACGTTGACATCCAGGACTGGAAGTATTCCAATCTTTGCTTCTTTTTTGCTCATGCAGTTGCCATGAGTTCCACCTGCTACAACCCCTTCTTGTACGGTAAGTGCAACACACAAAAAACCAAAAGACAAAATAAAGTAAAATATATATATGAAGCGGGGAATCCCTGTCTAAAGTTATTTTTTGAGGAGGGAGGGAGGGAGAGAACAGGGGACATCACCTTCCAATGCAAAATTATCCCCGCTTCTCAAGATAACTTTCTTGGGGACATGGAACACCGGAGCAGAGGAGCCGAGTCGACAGAAAAGAGGGAATAAAGGAGAAAACAAGCTTGACAGTAATTTTCTCCTTCTCTCGTGTTCCCCGTCTGTCTCGGCAAAACTTTTGCTTTTACATTTCCCGTTGAGCCATAAAGTATAAAAAGGTTCGCTCCAAAGTCTCCTATTTATTTACCTATTTCATCTACTTTTCTATTTCAGCCTGGCTGAATGAGAACTTCCGGAAGGAGTTTAAGCAAGTGCTGCCCTGCTTCCATGCTCCCACCCAAGGCAACAACACAAACCGATCCAAGAGATTCATCTCGCAGCGGAACTGCAACGGAGCGGAGACCATGCAAGAGTCACTAATGCCCACCACCTCCCAAAACAATCCCCACGCTAACACGGCACCCACCGTCGTCCAAGTACTGGAAACCATTGACGAAATGAACTCCTCGTCTCAGAGTGCCCCCGTGGCAGTGGTGACCGTGGATCTGCAACAAGCTTCGGCCTGCTTCACCACCGAGACAAACGAGGTAATTGTTCATTTCCCAGCGTCCGAGAAGAAAAGGACTAGTAATCCGGCTGGTTCATCCGACTTTGCAAACAACTCCACAACAACACCCAGCAGCAACAACAACAAGAAGGAACCGAACAAGGATAATGGGAAAAGTGGGCCTACCACTGGAATCAAGGCAGGGGAGCCAACTCCAAATGCTCTGATTGGCACCGGGGGAGAGGATGCCACCCGAGCTGTGGCCAAAGTAGACGCACTCATTCATCCTTTCGAGGAAGAGCCCTGTGCCAGTCCCGATATGATCAACCTGAAAACATTCACTGTCAACACTGTTCTCATCTAGACACCACGACGCATTAACTAACTGGTGCATCAAATCCCCGCTCCCTCCCATTTGTCTCGGGTAATTGCTGAACCACATGCAAGGCTCCCTCGTCTCCATTCTATATCATTATTACTGAAGCTTTTTATTATGTCATAATTAATTGTAACAATACATCATTTATATAATAACAGGGAATTGGGTTGCTAGTAGTTGTAGTAGTTGCTCTATTGAATTTGAGAGTTTACTCACTCACAGTCGCTCCCCTTTCCCTCAAACGCTCTTGCTACATAAAAGCAAGAGTTTTTTTTGGTGATGTAATCATCATCCATCTGGGCTCCAATCCTCTTTTCCATAGGAGAAAATTTCGTTAGTCGACTTCCTTGGAAAAAGTGAATTGTTCCTTGGAACAATGCGACAAAGCATTCAGCTTTTCCAGCAGCCGCAGCAGCAGCAGCAAAAGGATTATATAATAGTGTAAAAAGTAAAAGTGAGCAACCACGCGGTAATTGTTGAGAAATAACTTTGTTAGTAGTTTAAGCTGATTTCCCCAGTTATTTCTCATCTTCCCATTTTTTCTCATCCCCTTTTGTGTTCGTGACTACCTTGAAACTCCATTTAAACTTGCTCAGCCACTGGTAAAAAAAAAGTTAGGTAGGAGGTAATAGATGAAAAACGAAATTACTTTGGAAACGGGAAGCACCACCATCATTCCAGCAAAAGATGAACTTAAACACTCTCAATGACATTTCTATCGCTATTTTCCGCTCCCGGTTTTCTCCTTTGTCGGGTAGAAAAAAAAACTTTATTAGGAACGAACACCTGGCTGGATGGATGTTGGTTGGCGTTGGTAAGCAAAACATTAGTCGAGAGAGGGGAGAAAACGTTGGAATGTAGGGTGGTGGCACGACCGATGGCAAAGAGCAGATGAGAAATCCTGGTATTTTGCCAATGTCATTTTCCAATTGGAATTCCACCCAAACCACCAAGTCGAAAACCCTAGGTTATTTCAAGTTTTCCGGTTGACCAGTCATTAACTTGGAGGGTAAATAGTGCAAAAAACCCAGGCCCCCACCACCACCCCTCCGCTATGCATGCATTCTTATGCAATTAAAATGCTTCCAATGGAGAAAGAACGTGGTGTGGGCACAAGTCCGGATAGGAAAGTAAACAAAAATGGTTACACCGCCGATACTCACCCAACAAATTCCCGGTGAAATTTGCAGGTTTACAGAATCCTCTAGAGAACTCCGCTTTTGGGAACCCCAGAGCAAATTAAAAGCTCTCTACTCTCCACTTCTACGCCCAAAATGATAGTATTTTTTATACAAAGAGATAGATAGAGATAGAGAGAGAGAGAGGGAGGCTACGCGATCTCTTCAACAGACTAGCGTCGTCTGCTCAATACCGTTAATTTATACAGCACACTTATAAATTCAAGGTAAATATTAGATTACAATAGAGAGAGAGATATGTAGTGAGATGTGCTTTAAACATTTGATAGCCGCGGAAATGGTAACCCATCATATACATAATATTATTATACCATTTGCATTAGCCCACCCAAACTTTCCAGTCCCGTCAGCAAGAATTGTTGAATTGGGTTTCTTGAACTGTTCCGCAGTTTTATTGATTAGTAGTAGCACTCCATAATATGTGGAGTTCACTTCATGGAACATTGTCCTGTTCAATCCCTATAGCTTAGGAGGAAAATCCAACTTGGTAAATGCAAGTAATTGGATGATACTCTGATTTCACCTCACGTCTCCCCATCGCCATCCATCCCCTGAATGAATTATGATGGCTGGGCTTCAACTAAAAACTTTTCCCAGAATAAAATCCTATCTCTTTTTGCGAATATACCTACATATATGGCTCGGGTCGGGCGGGCAGGACGGGTTCCATTAAAAATAATTTGGGTGGAAGGAGACCCCCTTGCATTAGCAAATGATTTAATTATCCCCAAAATACTTTGATTTTTTATTATTCCACGTGGGAGTGAGCTCACTACGAAGAAATTCCCCTTCATGGTATCCCAAAAATCCCTGGAACAAAACCCATAATCAATACTAGCTCATGATGAGTATAATGAGAGAGAGAGAGAGAGAGAGAGAGACAGGGGGATGCTTATAAAAATTATTTCGAGCGTTTAGTATGACTGGTGGGGTCTCTGGAGCAGATTAGTCAAGTGAAAACTCGATACCAACTCTAAGTTTCTCGTACTTGATGAACACCATAAGAGCTTGATTAGAAAACTGGGAGTGGAAATGCATGTGGCGAGAGAGAGAGAGAGAGCGAGAGAGAGAGAGAGAGCGAGAGAGAGAGGTGATGTTCCTGGGATGATTAGTTGAGTTGCGTGAGGAGAAACCTAATCCTTCTTGATGTACGGTGTACCGAACCGACCCAGCTTTCTTATGTGTATGTTCCCTTGACTTTAGGATTTGCTGGGGTGTCAGGAGTGCTGGTGTCCAACTTTATTAAAACAACTACGGATTATATACCTATACCTAACTATAAAATGTAAGGAATTAGACTAAAACATACATTATTTCCCAACTAGTTTTAAGGGAGGTGGTGGTGAAGAGGAAACTTTTAAGGTGCTAAAACAAAACAATTGATTTATAAGAAAAGGTGGTATATTTGTAGCAAAGGAACAGAAGAGAGTGTATTTGTACTGCTACACACACGGGTCGCTTACTTTACTTGTGTCTACAAGTCTTTCCTTTCAAAAACGCCAAAAGTATAAGTAAATAAAAATATATATGTATATTGCGAGTCAATGGGGAGTCGCGAGTATTGTAAATTAAAACGTGTATTTATTATCGGGTAATTTTTAGTCATACTCACTCCTCCTAATTATATTACCTCATCAACCATTTACCTGTAAAACAAAAATGCTGCAAGTTTTCGTATTTATTAGAGAGGGAGCCCAGGGTTAGATGTAAACTTAATATAACGGGTGGACAAGCATGTTGCAGAAAAGCATCTTGCTCCAACTTAAATTCCAGTCTGTGGCTGTTTAAATAGAATACTCGAAGTACTTAGCTACGTATGTACAAACAAGCTGCGGTAGGTAGGTAGGTCCGTGTGAATAATAAAATGTATAGTAAAAAACTCCTCCTCGTATGTAGTTTGTAATCGTGTATTCCCAGCAAAAAAAAAAGAAAAGTTTTTTGATGAAATTAATTGAACTACATGGAAACGCTTAGAACAGAACTACTACTGGGCGCCAGCCACTTGAGCTAAACTTCCTTAGCACCCCGTGGACTCTATCTCCTTTACTTTAATCAAGTTTAAGAGGGTGGGTGAGAGTTACCTTTAGCTCCTTTAGGGCTCTTTTTGTGCCGCCGCCGCCGCTACACAATATTGTATTGTAAATATAAGGCATAAGGGTAAAATAACGAGGAGATTTTGTAGATTGGTTGGAACGACGCTCTCGCTGATGATAAAATGCTTCTCGGTCTGTCTTTTTGAACTAATTACTCAAGAATTCAAAGACTGATGATGCTTAAACACAACAAGGATTTTACGCAGAAAAATCCCAACCTGCTAGTGTACCACTCTCCTTCTTTTTAGTAGAGATGTGATGATGATGAGAGATCTCGCTATACACGAGAGATAAGTTTTTAATGAAGAGCACATGCCGAAAAAAAAAGGGTAGGCGACATGACAGGAAGGCAGGAAAAACCCTGTTGTACGCATTGTAATTAGTGATTAGTAAGAATAATATTATGAGCATGTAAAGCATAAGATGAAAAACATTCCTTTACAATATAATACAACCTAGGAGGTGCGTGTTCCCATACAAAATATATGCATGCACACATATACCATATATATTTACTACTTGTAAGTAAAATGCAAAAAATTCTAAAGATCTAATTAATTACTGGAATAGCTATTCATCAGATAACATATATATTATAAAATATTTACTCTCTTTGAAGTGAATCAAATGAAAACTATGTCGTTGTGAGTGAGTTGTAAAAGGTGGATGTGCTAATTAGTAGAAGAAAAAAAATATACAAATGAACTCAGTTAAGGGTTCTCCACCATCTTTTGTAAATGCAAAAAAAAACAAAATTTCCGAAAAAGATATACCTACATAACAATATTATTATTCTTGAAAGTTGGGATGAATGCAAAATGATTAAGAATCACTACTGCTGCTGTCGCATCTGATTTACTTATTCGTACTGTAAGTACCTAAAAAACGGTGTAGAGAGATGAACAAGTATATGTATGTATAATGGAGGTTTATAGCAAATCTTTGGTAAAGCAAGAAGAAGGTAATTTAATAATAATATTTAATTAGGTGGCTAATTGCAAACATTGTGAATAGTTATAAACTGCAACTGTTTCACTACCAGAAAAAAAAACTAACTAAAGCTCTAGGGAACAGGGACAAGGATGATAATGATGATAACCTCATAAATAAATGTATACGTTCTTGGAACTATATACTCAAAGTTGCACTTTGAAATCGGAAAATGGAGTAAAAATTGGAGCGAATTGTTAACTATTATGTTGTATGTGTTTACAAAAACAAATATTATATATATATATATATATATACATATATGTAAAAAAAATACACATTTTATTGGAATGGGATGAGCATTTTATGTAAAAATTTGTAGAGGCATTAGTCATAATATTGTGAAATTTATGTAATGTGGTGGAAATGAATTGGGATATATATGATTATTTAGAATAATAGCTGTGGCTGTGATGATTCAACTTGTTTTTGTTTCTGACTATGTCATTATATTTTTTATCATCATCATAATTCATATATGTCATCCTCTCCTCCATTGTGCGTTTTTCATAATAACAAAAGAGGAAAATTGGATATCCTTGTTTTGACACAAGTAAGTAAAACAAAAGAATTACATTTCGCACTGGCTCATAACGCCGAATCGTGTTGAACAATAATGTTTTTCCGATTTGGATTCATTTTCGCTACAATAGTGTGGGTGCACACACGTTTCTCTGGAAATACCAGGTAAAACAAACGACCAGGCGTCACCCTAATTTTCACCCTAAATGAAGGAGAACAGAGAGATTTTACTCACTACATTACCCTGGAGTTATTGTACCTCACTCAAACACTGTAAACTTACGTGGATAGACTGGAACTCTGTCTGGAACCACCGCCACACACACACACGTCATGGAATGCTGGACATAACTTTTATTGAACTCAAGGTAAACATGCTGTGAGTTTTTTATGTAGTGCAAGTGTAGCTCTTCAACGTGGATTGTTACCTGGAAGTCCGCCGTCTCTATTGCATCGACCAATTCCTGGAAACTGTTTCCCAGTAATGGAGTGGCCTTTCTGGATGATCAATACAATTGCACAGATACATCATCAGCCCACTTTAGGGAAAATTGGATTTGCTTTTGTGCATCGTAAAATATTATCAGCTTTTGACTTTTTGATTTTTTCGGTAAACCACTCTATTATATCACATAGGAACCATGGGATTGGAAATTGGAAACCCTTTCCAATCACGGTAGAGATAGTCATCCATGTGTTACATCCTCACATCCAAATATTTGTATTGAAGATACCCAACAAAAAGATCCAAGCCCATTTTGTAGTGTGTCATATTATGTAGGCCCATAATTACGCTCGAACTTGGACAACGTGATATAAATCTTATTGGCAATCACCCCCTTATATTATTATTATTTATATTCCAAGAATCCCCATCGCCGGAGAGCTTTCTTGGAAAAATGTGTAGTCGGCCGTATATGTAATCATGTCCGCACGGTCATCCAGCAAAACTGACCAAGTACTTACTCCTGTGGAAGAAAATATCAATCATATATCCCATTATACAGCTAATGATGATGAAGTCTCATAAATCAGCGTGCACAGGAACGCCATTTCGGAGTTTTTGTTATACACATGGTTGGCGGATGATAATAGTAAGGGAAAATTATCTGCTGATGTCTCCTTGCCATAGCAGTACTTTTTTATCGGATTGCTGGTTATATAGGTACGAGCACGACACCACCACTTTCCCCATTCTTTTTGTGTGTCAACATGGAACGGGCGATGATTTGATGAGAATGGTCAGCAGAATGCATGGGCTATTGTACTCTATACCTGTCCTCCAACTCTACCTACAAGAACGACCTACACAAAAACTGAGCGAAAAACAAGTACAAAAAAAGTTATTAAGTATTAGCCTTATCCTCTTGGTTTCCTAACTCTTGGTTTCTCCAGCAGCTTGATCACACCACCGCGTGGGATTTTCCCCCAGCATTCTCCAGCCCTTTCCCATGCATTCCCATGCAGAGACGAGTAGACGAGTGTTGCAACCGGGGAATTGGTTGTTGTAGTAGTAGTGGCATGACAGATCAAACGAAGTGAGAATAATTGCTCTTTTCATATTTCCAGATGATTTTTTTACTGCCTTTGGCAGCAGGACAAGATCAGAACGGCGGAATACAAAAATAATATGGCAATGCATACAAAAGGCATAAAAACCATATATATATTTTTGCAACACACTTACTTTACGTTACGTATTGACTGGCTGCTGGGCTGGAACTGGAGCTCTCCATCAGTCTGTGGTGATTATCCAGACGACGTTGCATGCGGAGTAGGGCAGAAGAAGAAGGGAAAGCGTTTGTGACAATTGTGTTTTTCTCCCGAGGATTTTTATTCGGCTCAATGGAGCACTAATCTAAAATGTGGAATATCTTGTCAGGGCTGTTTATGTCCGAATGTAAATCCATCCATGCTGCTGCTGTCCATGAAACATTCAGTCAATACCAGACGTCTTACGTAGTAGTATTGGCAAACATGGTAAAACCTTTTTTTTGAAAACAATATTATAGTAGTGGACATGATGCTTCGTGTAATAGTCTGTCACGCTTTATTGCTTCATTTTCACTTGTGAGAAAGTTTCGTGAGACCATCTTGGGACGACGTGGTCGCATTGTCATCTTTCAATAACCAATATATGAAGGTCAGCTCCACCCGGCTTGTTTCACGAGAGACACTTTTTCCGGCTTACAGTTATATATTGATGATACAGCTTGTGATATGATGATATGGTGTTGTTGACAATACAGTAGGAAATTGTGTTTGATGTGGTATCAATCCAATCTCGATCAGTAGCAGTTGCTACTACTACTATCCCACCAAACAAAAAAACATGTGAAGTTTCGCGACAAAGGTTTACAAGTGGAGTTTGAATCTGCCGTTCCTATTTTATAACCATTGTCAATTTTCGTAATGTTTCACCTCGACATATACCATACTTTTGTTGGGTTGACGATGATAAGCAGGAGGATCAGTCAAGATTGACAGAAATCTGAGATTGTTGTTGTCAAAATTGAAACATGAATACTTTCACGTCAACAAGGCACAAAGGATGGGATGACAATGGTCGAAGTCGAAAGCATGCATGCATATATGTTTTTCCCTGGTTAGGATAGTCGAAATATAAAGGAAAAATGATTGGAAATCGGATTGACTTTCATCAGATTTCCTAAACTTGGAAAATTCTTCCCGGAATGCTTGCTTGCGACAATTCTTATAGATCGAACACGATCCTTTGTAAGTCCTGCTGCCTGACGTTTGCGTGGGATAAACAGGTTATCGTGTGTTGTACATGGAATTTCTGGTTGTTAGGAAATCGGATATGATCTGATTAAGAGCAATTAAGTGCGGCATGTATGTCTTTTGTCAAATATTATTATTATTCTCATTTTGTAAAGCCAATTACAGGTTACGAAGAATTTACATAGAAGAATAGTAGTTGATCGACCATTACAATAGTCAACGTTCATTGTAGTTTTTAACTGGTAACTTTTTTTGATCGTGATGGCTGGATGATTAGCAAAATCTGGGAATCGAATTAGCTCTTGAACTGTCAACTACTATATACACTGACACTGATGTGATGGGATTTTATCAAATGTCCTAGTAATTTATTGAGGTAAGGAAAATGAGTATCTCACGGCGACGGCGTGCTTTTATTTTTTGCATTCAGGTTAACCTTCGTCTCCTTCTTCGTGTCTGTCCCACCGAACCCGATTGTGCATGTTGCCTTCTACTTTTCATAACATTATTATTATACTATTATATTCAATCATCGTATGGACTTGTCGCTACTCACTTTTCCGATTTCCCCAACAGCGATATATTCGCCTGAGATGTTTTCTTTGGAGAAAGTTGTAAGTTGTTACATTTAAAAACACTAACTACTCCCCCTCTCAAACATCTGCCCTCCACGTACAACTACTTTTCACCGACAAAAAGTGTAACCACCTCCATGTGCCCCTTCCCTCCCTACTGGGAGTAGAAAGAAAAACAGCCTGAACGAGAGCCAGTTTTGCTAATGCACAAAAACCAACAAAAGTGTTTGGCATACATTACTCTAAAAGTGTGGCGTTGTATATCTTGAAACTCCTTCCTTATCCAGTAGCAAAAACTTTAGCTGGAAGCTCAATATGGTTTCATGGACGATGTGTATTCGTGTTTGTGCGTCTGTGTATCCCGACGATAACTCAAGAATGCCTTTACAGGGTTGGCTAAAATTTTATGGTATATGCAATTTCTGATCATACCAAATCGGGGTTTTCTTCCTATCAAACAAATCTTGGTGCACACGCAATGATTTTTTCATCATTATTATTATCATACCAAACCAAATCAGTGCTTGATCAAAAATGTGCACGCGTGAAGGTCTACAAATATATAAGTATGGATATAGGTTCAATACATATAAAAACCTGGATGTCGTTTAGAAACAAAGATTTTCTGTATATTTTAAATAGCAAGATTGTATTGTTTTTTGAGAAGAAACTTATGATTTCCATTGCAATCAACGATGCTCACTTTATTCAATGTGTTCAATTTAATAGTACACAGTAAACAACATCAATTACTTTACTTACAGCCACAACAGCTACAATAAAAGAGGAAACAACAGAAGATGAGTATTGTAACTTGTAATTCTAGTTGCAGTAAAGTAGTAAACTACTTTCTCTGCATGGTCACCTTCATCTCAGAATGAATAATTTTTACAAACCGAAATAAACAGACGTGATGTTTACATAACACTAAAGATTTAATGACATTTATGCACACTACATGACACTTCACATCAGTTGATTATCCGATGGGTCAGATGGGTGGGTGGGACTACCACTATTGAAACTTTGCTTGACGCCACCACGATTATTACGTAAAGCCTTTTGGGCGAACAGGAGGTCTTCCTTGATTTCGCCTTCCCTTTAATTTCCCTTGCATCGTCCACCTTTTTCTGGGCCATCAAGCTTCGAAGTTCCTTTTGTAAATTTGCTTTCATCGCATCGTATGCTCGTATCTGCTACCGTATCCGCCTAAAAATCCAATTGTAGATATTATTAGTATTACTACATTCTTTGTCTTTCAAAATATAACAAATCCCAAAACTGATCAATAATGACTTCAAATTCGTCAACTTGCCTCATACTTTTCCTGCAAAGCTTTCACCTTGGCATCATACCGTTCCTGAGCACATTTCATGCGAAACTTAAGTTTGACTTGCAACGCCTTAGTTTCGATTTCTTTAGTGGCTTCCAATTCCGCTAGTTTCGCCAATACTACACATTCCTTACTTCACCCATCATCACGGTCTTTATTCTTCAATTTGCTACCAACTTCATCCATTGCTTGCTACTGCAGACAAATAAACAAATCACCAAAAAAAAATTATCATAGTTATTATCAAGCGATATAAGAGACTGACTGACAATTACTCATTCCACTCCAAAACTCTACAATTGACAATTTAATGTCAAATGTCATAAGCAAAATGTAAATTATTAATAAAATATATTATTATTGGATTGGATGATTGATTGTGGGATAATATAATTCTATCGGTTATTCTAAAACCACCACGAACATGGATTATTACTATTCCTAGGGAAAAAAGTTGTGCTTTGTAGTTGAGTCAAAGACACAAGGCTAAAGAGCATATCTTCATCCGGGAGGAGGAAGAAAGTATAAAGGGGAGAGCGCAGTACGACGGATATGCACAAGATATTACGACGACGACGACGGTTCAGCAGCAGTGAAAGTTGGCGGAAGGGCTGATGCCATAAATCTTTATCATGTGTCAGCCACCCCTCTTCTCTCCACACACAGTCCCTGTTTTGCTTATCAACTTGTCTTAATTGCTTCGATAATAAGAAGGGAAACAACAATGGCGGTGGTGGCTTGGGCAATATATATATATATACAATAAAAGGTTGTAATGCCAATGCCAAACAACATGTTCAAGAACAAGTGAAATGTGTTTTTACCCCCGAAATAAAATGTGTGTAAAAAAAGTTGAGACTTTTGGGAGGTTTCATTTCTCGCCGTGTTAATTATGGAAATGGATATTTGTCTGGGAGTTCCACACATGTGGACAATCTTAAAATAACATGACTCAAATTCTATATATCCTCTTGCTTTACTCCTCCTCCTCCTCCTCCTCGTCGTCTTTGGTTGTGGAGTAGTACACAGGTTAAAATGTGCACACAGCTAATTTTGAAGGAAAAGTGAAATATATATATTCTTTGCGTCGTCGTCTCTCTGGAAATCTGGCATGAGAAAGCAAACTTTCGTTTCGACATCAACTTTGTGTAGAACAAGCTCTCATCCACTTTCATGTTTTTCAGGTACATGCATGGCTTCCCAGTTTGCTCGAAATGTAATAATAAAAGTATAACATTCTTTGATTTTAAAAAAATGAAAGGAAAAATGAAAGGAAAGATAACAAAAAAAATTTATATGTACGGGTTTCTCATCCGAAAAGCATGAAAGCATCTAATTATATAGAACACTAAAGAAGAGAAGACAAGACTTTTCGGGGGATTTTGTTTCGAAAATTAAAGTGAGTTTACCAAATGTAGTTACAGCTATTTACACTTTAGTTTTTCCACTAGGTATTCGGCATGGCGTAAGTTCCACGTTAGCGTGTATTTGAATCAAAGGGAAGAAGCCATTAAATTCGTATTAGAATCATATTAGTCTTGAGAGGATAAAAGGATTTTATGAGTTTCTAACATCGTCAGAAGAGCCCCTAATTCCATTTTACTTTATAGATCCACTTCAACCACTTTTACGACTTTTATGAGGGATAATAGGGATGAGGGATGGTGAGACATCGCTTGTCGCATTTATGTAGCAGTTTTAACAGGATTATATAAGGCAAAAAATTCTACTTATTCACTTAAAAAACAGCCTTGTACAAATTGGCTTAACATTAAGTGACTTTAGGAATATCTCATCCATCTGTCCATCTACATCTCGCCACATTTAATTGTCAACTTGGGCTGGTTAGTTTTGTTAAATTTGGCGAAAGAACATGCTTAACACTGTGAAATAGAAGGGGATGAGATGGAAGGGTAGTTTTATGGTTAAACGTCCATGAGGATGGGAAACTGGGCTGTGAATTGATTAAAATTATAATAATTACGATGGGTTTAACACCGAATTGATAACACATACGACTGACAACGGGAAATATAAGGAATACCAACTACTATTAGCTATTATTGGTCTACGGCCAATAAGATCTTTTCCACGCGTGTTCGGCTGAATCGTAAAACGCCAACTTTTCCTAGAAACAAATTGTAAAACTACTTCTTAAAACTTGACGTAAAATAAATTTTCACGATGAAAGGAACACAGCTTGTTTGTTTAAAAATGAGATAGAGATATCAGACAGAATTAAGTATGTCATCAAATCGCTCAAGTTAAGTTTCCAGTTATTATATATGCTTGAAAAAGTCAAGGTTTATTTAATCTGATTAAATACCCGAGTTTCTCGGTAAGTTTTCTCGCTGCAGCAGCGTCATTGGTGTAGTATATATTACTTTTTTACCTATATGCTTTAATAAAAATGTGGTGGAGTCATTTTAAAGCTACAAGATTTCAGCTAAACTTACTTTCCTCATGTCTTAACCTTTGCGGAGTTTGTTGTCATATCAATCCCTTTCTTGTCGACGTCTATTTTGGCTTCATGCTTAATGGCATGACAGATTGGACTACTGCATTGACGATAATTACAGAGGTTGACATAACGATTAGGGGCATGGGAAATAAAGACATTATAAAACTTGTGTGTGTGTCTGGAAGTCAACTTTAATATCTTATAAGCCTTATAAAATAAACTTTTATGCGTACACATGCGTTGTTGCATGTTGCGTCGTGTGCTCGTGAGAATTGTCTGCTGAGGTAACATAATAATAATTATTTTATACACTGACCTCAATGGGACATTCCATCCACAAATCACTTCAATTAATTTTGCTTTTGCTATAATGTTACTACTATAAAACTGATTTTACTTGTTTGTGGACGACAAAAAGATTGGATTGGAATTTATATGATTATATTATGTGTCTATGTAATGAGAGGTCATGAGAAAATATTTTAATTTTTTACACCCTGCGGGTTAAACAAAGCGACATAAATCTGCGTTTGTAATCATATTCAAACTATATAGTATCCCGTTCTGGTCACACTTGATATTTCAACTGAGAAAAATAATTCATAATTCAAGTGAGTTTTAAAGGTACAACTTTTCAGCAATAAATGTATTTTGTTTTGGTTTCCTTCTTCAAAGAGTCTTCCGGGTATGCTGAAAACAGAGTTGGGTCATAACAGGGAATAAATTATGTCAAAATTTTTATTGCATCCAAAACATGTTTTCTTTTTGCAAACATGCATCTTTATTCTCTAACGCCATATAACCCAGCTGGGTGAAAGTATCAGAATCACAGGCCATTTCCAACTATTGAGCTAGTTCCGTGCCCATGAATTAAAAAAGTTCCTTCGTAGAATATTCCCATTTGTGACTCGCATCGTCACGAACTCTTGTTTGCCAAGAGGAAAAGTTTGGACCATTTCTTAGTTTTTCTGTCACTCATCAGATTATATCACCTACAAGTCACGAGACAAGGGGAATGGCAGTACGACGGGACAATGCACCTCCAACGACGTTGTCGACCAGAAATGTTTCCAAAGTGCTGCAAGTCTTTATACTTATTTATTGCGCATAAAATTAAGTAGATTCAAAATAATGCATGTCCAGCAGTCTCCAGTCTTGCATTTCATGATTCTATGTATATGCTCATTCATGCACTCACGGTAAAGAGGGCTTTGTTTGTTAATCAAATGTCATAAAATAAAAAAACCCAGACGATAATAACAAAAAAATGCACCCAATGCAAATTGACAATAGCTTTTTTGTCAGTCTAATTTCGGTATACAAATATTATTTGAATCACATACTGACACAAATAATGGCCGGCCTGCATGTCGTATCTTTTATGATATAGCGTGTTACTGGATCGCTAGGACCCATCAAGACATGCAGGACATTTATTAAAATTCTAACAGTATATTTTTACAGGCAGGGGTTCGAGTTTGTTACCTATATGGATTTCCAGGAATTCATCCATAATGATTGTTTCTTTCTTTACTGCTCTCAGAGAGAGCACGACATGATTAAGCCAACGTGTCAAAAACTGTTTTTGCGTGATATGATTACACACATTAAATCGTAAATGAATTACATTGCCTTTTACTGATATGATTCCAGTAAAGTAATAAATGTCTTCACAACATACAAGCTCCACTTTATCTTTACAATTCATTTTGCCACTTTATCTTCACATCTCTCTCTCAACACTACTCGATACTGCAAGATTGATAAATATAGGTACTTGTATTTCTATATTTCTAGGTATTATTATTAAGTACTTTTTTATAAGAGGATAATATTCAGACCGAAATTCCAGCTACTGGAGACGTTTATCTACTTAATGGAGGTGGGAAAA
Organism: Dicranocentrus wangi; assembly: GCA_036850665.1. Classification (NCBI taxonomy): domain Eukaryota; kingdom Metazoa; phylum Arthropoda; class Collembola; order Entomobryomorpha; family Entomobryidae; genus Dicranocentrus; species Dicranocentrus wangi. Next base: position 65,692 of record JAANSN010000024.1, on the reverse strand, counting down.
GGAAACGGGGAAAAATTTGAAGTGGAAGCGAAAATATTATTCATGCTAATAAGTACTAGCATTCCTGGGAAGAGAAGCATGAAGCATACATCATTCAGCGAACACAGTCCAGGAAAGCAAATTTGTACTTTATGCAAATGCCCTAACATCTTTTTACTTTTCGTTCCATGTACTTCATATGATGTATGAGAACTTCTTCCGACTCCTCACTTACTCAGAAGGAAATGATGAAGGCTCAAAAATTGTCTATGGTTGAATGACTAACTAAAAGTGAGCGATGAGGCGAACAGGGGAAAAAAATCTCAAATCTGTACTTCTCATTCCATTGATTATTATTATTACATATAGCGCTGCTGTGTTGTTTGTAGCCAGAGAGAAGTAATGCTACTTTATATTCACTTTTCCCTGTGGAATACCAAGTCGTGCAAGAGTTTTAAGAAGGGTGTTTGAATTGAAATGAAGACGGGGGGAGTTTAGAATGGTGTCTCATTCCCGACTCTCCTCTCACAGAGAGTGCAAAAAATCTAGTCGGGAAGGAATACCTGCGGCAAAAGTCGCCTGGTATGTTATTTCGTCGTGTATTGACTTCTTGAGGCAATAGCAAAAAGGAAAAACGAGAGAAAGGAGGTAGCCAACCTGACAGTTTGACAGGAGGAATGAGGAAAACTCATGCATCTACACTCATTCCGAACAATAAATCAAAAATGAGTGACATAAATATCGATACGTTACGGTAGTCCAAAACGGCACAATTCATATATGAATCCGGTTTCCATTATTATTGGAACAAGAATCCAGCAGATGGGTTTCCAACAGAAAGCGTTTTTCCAATGTAGTGAACAAGCATAGGTAATAACTGTATCACGCGTAACTACATGCGTACTGGATTTAGTATTAAATATATGTAATATGTTGAAAAGCAGGATTTCTCTCCTACCGTTCATGAGCTTATAGAAAGTAGGCCGAAAAATTTTAAAATCTCGCACAGTGAATCTGGAGCTTAATTGTACCTCCTGAGTAGGCGCTAATTTTACATCATTTTTTCTATACTCATTTCTATTAACAGCGACCGTATTGGTAAGGTTTCTAGAAAGATTTTGGATTCAACTAGTCATCTGTAAGAAGACGGACTGTATATAACCGCTTGAAATGTATATAACCTTTTACTTCCATCCCTCCATCAAATTTTTACAGAGTTTAGCACAAGGTAATTCCTTCTGGAGAAAGCTGGGTGCGTTTCTAGTTTCTCTACTTTCTCTGGAAATCCTGAACATCTGTCACAACAGCCTTCTCCCAAATTTTAATAAGCTCGATTAGCAAGCGAGTGAACCGCATCAATGTAATATCCATGATAAATGCTAATGAATCAAGATTAGAACGTCTTGAACTCTATTTGTCGATCTGTCCTCCACGCCAACGTCAACGCTGAGAACCGGGTAGGATGCAAAAAGGACAATTGATGTGTAATTTATCTCCCACTAGTCTAAATTAGTCTCTCATTTTGATATTTTGATTTGCTGCGTGTCAAGCAACCCTGCTACACTTAATGGGAGTGCAGGTAGGTGCCTGCGTAGCTCGGAGGTACATTCCTTTGCGTACGTTAATCCAGGGATGTCTTTAAAATGTAATTTTCAGTTGTTCATCAATAGTCATTTCATAATAATTAAGCATGCTGGGCACGTATTTATATAAATGAGAGGGCTCACAAGATGTTAAGTTAATATTAGTCTACGAAAGAGTTTCGCGTTACCCCAGACACGAGCGTGTTCTCTCCATTGTGAAAAACCACTTCCAGAACCCTTATCCATAAATATAGGTAGACGCATCCTGCCTCCAACTTCCCTTCAAAAGGCCACTGACTGATATTTTACAAAATACAACGTAAATCGTAAAATATATGAAGCCATATTATTTGTAATGTTTTAAAAGCCCATATGTGTACAGCATTTTTTATATAAGATTCATTTTAGATTTTTGAAAGATTGAATGAATGAGCAAGCGAATGGTTCGTAAAAAGCCAAGTCATTGTATGCATACAGTAAAAAATATATTATGTATTAGTTCAGTGAAAATACATGAGAGAAGTCTTAGGGAACAAATTTCGGTGGGAATGAGAGACGCCTTCAGCAGGCTTGTGAAGCCTGGAGCTCCATCCATCCTTTCAAACTCTTACTAAAACATATTTCCCCCAAGTTTTCTCTGTCCACACCTCGTGAGCACCGACAACATCACCATCACCAGCTTGGTGAAAGCTGTTGCAGGATTATTTTTTGTCGAAAAAGAAGCTAGTTTCAATATAAATGCAAATACCTAATATCACTCAAGCAGTAGTAGTATAGCACGTCGTGTCCCCCAAATATTTGTTTTGTGGTGAGTGCATAACCAGCAGGTACGTGACGTGACATACGTACAATAATTAATGTGTTGTTGATGATGGCTCAATATCATCATGATGTAATAGAGCACATTGAGCAATCAGTGATTCAAAATATTATCAATCCAGGTTCCAGATTCTCACGTGTAGCAATATATTATTATTGTGTAACTGAACAAGGGTTCTTCGGGCGGGTTATATGCATCAACTCATGTACGTATTATAGGAAACCAAAGTTTAATCTTATTTGCTTATTGTAATAATTTTTTTGCAGGCAATTCATGCACCAATAATAATGTTTTAGTTGAAAAAGGGAGCACTAATGTAGTGTAGCCAAGCATTAACTACAAATCATGTGAGCGGAAGGGTACAAGGAAGTAATGCATCATGATGAAATCGGACGGAACCGCCTGCCACACGACATTCAACATTATTCCTGAGTTCATTTGTCATACTGCAATAAAAATCCTGCCAGGATATCAGAATGTAGTTGTCATTGTCATTGAACCAGAAACTCTGCCTTGATATTCCGTCATCCGACAAGGTTGACTTACAAGCTGTAGGTAAACCATAAAAGAAAATAAAACAAGGGGACCGTTAAAAGGGAGCTCATTCAGAAGTGAAACGAGTAGAGTATACGCAAGCACTGACTGACTGACATGAGCACTATGTTTGGAAACGCAACGAGTGAATGAAATTTGGTATCCGCGAATAAAATTCTTAAAAGGGACGACAGGGAGAATAGTCATTAAACGTTTAATAGAGTAGTTTAAAATTATGAACCAGTAATACTTTTTATTAATGGTAGAAAAATAATTATGGAAAGCCTCTTCAAATGTTCTGCAATATTTGAAAAGTTTTTAAAAAAACAGTTATTTGCTAATTACACCAACACTTTTGGTACGCTAGTTTAGTCGTCGTTTCAAATCAATTATAAAATTGCATACGTAAAGCATAGTCGTAATTGTAAGTGCACGTAGGTAGATCAGCAATATTAGTGTCATTCAAAAAGCGGCAAAGTAGATTATCCAAGGTATTTCACTTGTTGGAAAATATATATCCTATCCGTAAATCTCCTAAAAATTCGAAAACTTGAGCTTGTTGCATCAAAATTATACATGTAGCACAATGTTTGCCAGTTTGTTTACAAAAGCGGATCGGTATGTACGTGCGCATCACGTGAGGGGAGCTCATAGCCAAAGATCAATCAAAGAGTGATACATATTATTATTATTCTCATGAAGAGGAGCTTATATTAGCTGAGCAAGATGCTCTTGCGCTTTCATTCCACAGATAACAGACTGGCGGATACAAACTAATGTAAGTAAGTATGTACCAATGGGAGTTAAAATGGTCAAAGTGACTATTATGGGAATCATAGTATACTCATTGATGGGAATTAATAGCAGACTGAAGAAGAATTATTATAATGAGGGTATTATTATAGTTTTCCAAACAACACGTTGACTTGCATCTTACCTTATTAAAAATATTAAAGGACGAGTAGCTACGGGTTACTGACACTGACAGTTAGTCAGATAGACCCCATCTATTCTTTGCAATAAACCGATGTCAACGATTTTATGAAATTGTTGGTGTTGATGTTGTTTAGGAAACGGACGACCATGGCTTTTAGTAGTATTATTATGAAATACAACCAAGACTGAATGTATTATCCCACAACAACAACAACGCATAACGCGTTAAGAAATCATAGGACTCCGTATGGAATGCAAATTAATCAGTGGAGGTACCTATATGCTGATTGCCGATGAAAGAAAGACTCATTATTGTGGATGATGAACCATGTCAACCATGTTCAAAGATGAAGCAGTTCGCAGAAACAATACGCTTTGATATCTTTTCAACCTTGGTTCGGTAGATTTGGTTTTCGATTGATTTATGATTATTGAAATAATTACGCTATCATCGTGCTATTAGTATGAGTTCAGTCTTTAGACCTAATCTAATTGACTCTAAATAAAACGGAGAAAAAATTACTTGTCATATCTTTCTGGCTGTTCTTCCAACAGCGTATCCAACTTTGGTAGAATTAGCATGTTATTGTCAGGATGGAAACATTATTCTACATCAATAATATCAACAAAGCAATCGAATTAATTTTTCAAATGCCGAGAAGCTGGAGTCCTGTTGTAAGTAATTTTAATTGTCACGGGTTTCTTACAATCTCGGGGTATCTTATGAATAAAAAGTTAGGGCAATAATACTACACTACTAATGGGTAAGAGCCTTATTGGGTCTCTAATTAAAGTGTACCATAATAAAACTGAACTGAATAACGAATCAATAAGCTACTGAATAAAAGGGTGCGGTGTTATGTGTATATTACTAAAATATTCATCATTGAAATTAATGAGCATCATATCATATTTGCATGAAGGGGTTATGTATTCGCATACTGGAAATAAAAGTGTAAGTAAAAATCAATTATGACGATCCGTTGATTTTGGCCAACTGATTTCAAATTCGATCCGTCGAAATGGTCGGTTGCATTCATTCATGCAATAAATAAGTCACTGAACATGAAACATGAAACGGGTATAGCATGATGATAAGATTGTATTGTAGACTTATCTAACTGCGGAAGAAAACAAAGAGGATAATCATGTAAACCTAATTTCTTTCTATAAGCCATTATGCATTTCTCCCTACACGTATTTACGCTCCCCTATTTCTGCATAGATCCAATCTCCACTCATCCACTGCTTCTGCAGCAAACGCTCTCTCTCTCTCTCTCAGGATATCAGAGCAGATGCGATGGCTAAACTGGATCTATATCTCATCCATTATTACATACTCCACTCCACGATACAACCATACGACAAGATGCCATTCTCATTGAGAAAGGTACCATGTATGTACCTAAATGTTATGTGTACACAATGCATCCAAAAGTCCCAAGCCCCAAACCAGCTCCAGCACTCACTAGGTTACACACAAAAATGATAATATAATGACCATTGTGTATCGCCTATAATGGCAACACCAATACCACACATTGAATGGTTGCAGCATAGCACCAGGGAAATGCGATGCTTGGGTGCTTGGGGTTCTTGGTTACTCCATCCACCACACTTTCTGATGATGATGATATGATGTGATGCTACTTTCTGCTTTTCCCTTATTCTGTTGTGTGTAAACTTACTTGTCCAGAGCGAGAGCTCCAGAGGTTCCAGCTCCAGCTTCACGGTAATAAAACTGCATGGAAAATCCTCCGGCGAACCGATCGATGGGAAAGAAGTACCGGGTATTGCGTCGCTCTTTCCCCATGCTTTTCTTTTAACTTTCCACGCTTCCCTTCACTCCTCTTTCCCCGAGATACACATAAACAAGTAAATATTGTCCCTTCATTCACCACCACCACCAACATCACCTCCACCACCATACTCCTTTATTTACTAAATTTTTTTATGCTTACTCCAGCTCCTCCACAACAACAACGCTTTTCTATATTTTGGGTACAAAAATTCCAGTAGAGTTTTGTTAGGTGGAATTTTTGTGTCCAGGAGAAGAAGGAAAAAAAACTGCTGAGACGAGTAAACCAAAAACTCGCAATTTCCTTTTCCCACTAATTATTATTATCATTGTTACTAAAGGACATAAAAAGGAAAAGAGGGATTGTGAAAGTTGGATATACGGCAAGAGTTTTCATATTATTATGTGTTCAGTTCTTTCTTTCTTTTAGTTTGTGGTTCTCATGGAGGAAGGCAGTCACAGAGGGAGTGTATATTATATGTGGTACGCAGACTTCTGGTAATAAAGCATTTACCTGGAGGAGAGAAAACCTTATAATTTTCAGTACCACCCTTGGTTGTGCATTGATGAGTAAGCTAGTCTTAAATGCGTGATAAGTAAATCTGGAGACGAGAACGAGAGTGATAATATTACTGCTGTAATTTGCTAGTTTAAATATTAAATTAGCACGGTGGCGCACGTGGTCGTCGCGGAGGACAATTTGAGGAAAAAGGACTTGTCGTGTATTTGTGTTCCTAAAACGAAATATATCACCATATCATAGTGAGTTATAATATTATTGCAACGGCAGTAAGTATACAAGGCAAAAGTGTTCACTTGTAAGACAACAATTTCATAATAAAAAGTGGGACCTTGTTGCAGCAGCAGCGTTCACCTTTATAGGAAATCCTATTTAATAACCCTTTGTGAAATTGCGTGTCCATTGACAAACCGTTGGACTATGCATAGCAACAACAGCTTAAATGTCATCCCGCAGGTCGTATAGAATGAACGCAAAGATGAACGAGCATGAAGTTGACGATGTTGCATTTTTGACAGGTGAGCATCACAAACAACCACATTGAGACTTTCTGGTAAAAAAAATGTGGGGATAATATTTTTGATTAACACTTTTTTGTGGGGATTTTTTTCCAGGTGAAGCAAGTAACGTGAACAAGCGAGTACTCTACGAGCAAGACAGGATCGCAGTATGTTCACAAAAGAGAGCAGTAGGGATTGCTCTGTTGGTGTTCGTGGGATTGTTCTTTGTGGCGGTCATCATTGCTTTCGCCACACCACTCAGTGGTCAGTGCAATGGCTACTTATGTATGTTCAAAGGACGGAACCTCTTCTCTTTTCATTTTTTCCTGCTTAGACTTTGTGTGTAGTAAATGTGGTTTGGGGGTCGGTGTCGGTAGTAGTGATGCTTGTTAAACGTGCAACTTGCATGAGTGCACTAACTTTCAAATCTTTTTTCGTCTATGGGCATAATAAGTACATTTAAAAGTTGGCAAAAATATTATCCAACCCTGTCCCAACTTCATATTTGTCAGATGACGAGTTTCTTGCAAATTCCCAGGTTGCTCATTTCTGAACGGGTCTATAGACACGGAGCCACTGACCGACGAGGAGCTATTGGAGCATAACAAATTTATCCTTCCGTCAGGGGAAGAGTTCCCCTGGAATAAGTCCCGGCTCCCGGAGTTCGTCAAACCACTCCATTACACCATACAAATTCATCCAAACCTTACAACACTTGACGTGACAGGTATGGAAAGTGTGCTTTCCGGCGAGTTATCCAGTGGCTGCGTCACAATTTTATTATGCGCAATTGGCGCAAAAATGTTTATTGATTCGCTGTTGAAAAATCCACAGGCTGGGTCGTCATTCAATTTATCGTCTTGAACGAAACGGACTTTATAGTTTTCCATAGTCGTAATTTACGCGTCATTGAGAAATGGGTGAAGGAGGAGGTTGAAGATAACCATCGCGTGGAACCCCACAATATTTCTAGACTTCTGGAATATCCTCCCTTCCAACAGGTACAGCAAGCAGGTTTATTACATTGCATCTTTTCGTTGACTGCTCAAACAAAACCTCTCAGCGAAAATGGAGTATGTGACTGGCATAATAATAACAATATTTATTCCTTTTCCGTAGATGTACCTTGAGCTAGCTGAAGGAAGCACGTTGGTACCGGGGAAGAACTATTCTCTGGGAATCCGTTTTCATACAAATATTAGCACAGAACTTGAAGGATTTTACCTTAGCAGCTATGTTAATTCACAGGGTGAAAGAAGGTGATGTTATTTGATAATTAGCTTATATTAAGTCTCACTCCTTGAGAACGTGTCTCATAGTAATAGCGCTGGAAATAGCGCTACAAAAAATTCCTTTCCCAACTTATGCACCCCCTTTTTTTATTTTGTCTTGTTTTTTATCGACACATTAAACTCAGATGGTCACGCGCTGTTCTTTGTTTTTATCCTATTCATTAAACCTGCTGAAGGGCTAAAAAAATAAATTGCTTCATTGAGAAATCACAATAAAAAAATCAGCCTATATTTTTCATTTTCAAATTGACTATAAAATATATATTGCAGATATCTAGCTACTACACATTTCGAGCCAACTTACGCACGCTCTGCCTTTCCTTGCTTTGATGAGCCTCAGTTCAAGGCAACTTTCAAAATGATTATTATTCGAAATCAGCAACACAAGTCTTTATTTAATATGCCTATCAAAAAGATTGAGACCGTGTTTTATGGCTATAACATGGAACTGGTAAGGAGCCTTTTTTTAACTCTCATTTTCTTTCGGGGAAATTATTCTTGCAAGTTGTATATTATCCACATTTTGCTGGTGCGCATGGTAATTGGTTGGCTGCTGGATGGAAAGTGCTAAAAATATATTGCAATTATTTTTTACATGAATGAGCGCAGTGGAGGGACGAGTTCGAAGAGTCTGTCGAGATGAGCACGTATCTGGTAGCGTTTGTAATATGTGACTATGAATACGTGAGCAACAAGACGCTGAAAGGGGTCGAGGTGGCAATTCATACTCCACCTGGCCTCCTGCCTCAAGCGAAATTTGCACTCCAGAGTGCAGTCCAAGTGATGGACTACTATGATGAGTTTTTTGGAGTACCGTATGCTCTCCCTAAACAAGGTAATCAAAGTGCAGTGCACGACCACAGAGAAACGAACGTGTATCCTGTATTTGGACACTTGAGTAATAATCTTGTGGATCCGTGGATTGGTGTGTGTTCCTTTTTGTAGACCTTATAGCAATCCCCGATTTTGGGGCTGGAGCCATGGAAAATTTCGGACTTATAACATATAGGGAAACTTCCATCTTGTATGATAGCAACGAAAGCAGTTCCGCAGCGCATCAGTGGGTTGCCGTAGTTTTGGCCCATGAGCTGGCTCACCAGGTAGATCGATGGGGCATAACTAGTTTTGCTATTCCAATTTGCTATTCCTAATAAATGAATCCATGCCTGGATGAATATATCGGATCTGGCAGCAGCAGCAGCCGAGTGTGATTTATGAGTTTTTGCTTTTTTTACATTTGTTCCAGTGGTTTGGTAATCTGGTGACAATGAAGTGGTGGAATGACTTGTGGCTGAATGAGGGATTTGCAAGCTTCATTGAGTACGTTGGCGTGGATCACATTCGGCCTGAGTGGAAAATGATGGAGCAGTTTGTCCTCGAGAAAACTCAGCCCGCCCTGGCGCTGGATGCACTCGGGAGCAGTCACCCGATTTCCGTGAAAGTGCAAGATCCTCGGGAGATCGAAGCCATTTTCGATACCATATCATATAACAAAGTAAACATAATCTATAGATTCTTCCAAAATACCTGTCCAACCAATCTGTCTTTATTAGTTTCTGAACCATTCAGAGTAAACAGGTGAAGCAAACATTTTTTTTCGCAATACATATTATCTGATATCCTTCAAATAATTGTTTTCAGGGAGCCGCCATTTTGCGAATGCTAGAGTCCGTGCTAGGATTAGATGTCCTCCGTCACGGTCTCATGGATTACTTAAATGACCACAAGTTTGACAACGCAGACACGGAAGACCTGTGGGATGCCTTGAGTGCAAATACAAATGAAACTATGAAAGTTAAAGTAGGTTTTAAATAAACAGAAGCACTACCACCCTTTTCTAGTCGTAGCAGTGCTAAACAAAGTATATTGATACAAATAGCTATAGCTATATATTCTATATTTGTATCGAATTCGTGTAGACTGTAATGGACACGTGGACACTTCAAATGGGCTATCCACTAATTGAAGTACGGTGTGAAAACAACACCGTAAAAGCTACACAGGAGCGCTTCCTTCTCAATCCGGCGGACAATGAGACAGGTGTGGACCTCATCCCGTCCAAGTTCAATTACAAGTGGTATGTTCCCCTGACCTATGTAACGGACGTGAAGCCGAGAGCCATGCAGTTGGTGTGGATGAACATGAGCGACTGTAAGGACGGAGGCTAGGACCTTACACTAATAATTGTTATTTCAATTTTACCAATAAGTTTCCATCTCTTCAAAGTCTATAGTGTTTAATTAAAACTCTCAAATTTATAACAGTTGAGTTTACAATGCCGTACCGGGCGGAATGGGTTAAGTTCAATGTTAACCAAACCGGCTTTTATCGAGTCCACTATCAAGGGAAACTGTGGGACTCTTTGGTGAAGGCTTTGCTTTCGAACCCGTACATTCTGACGCCAACTGACAGGGCAAGTCTGATTGACGACGCGTTTACGTTGTGCAAGTAAGTTTTAATAAAAAATATAATATTTGTGTGTAATGTAAGTTAAAAGCTGTCATTATGCAGTTCTTTAATTTACTTCATCATGTCACGGTTGCACATTAATTTTGTAGGGCCGGAGTTGTGGATGCGAGTGTTCCTCTTGAGGTGGCAAGATACTTGCTAAAGGAAACGGACTACGTCCCATGGGCAACTGCATTAGAACACTTTCGCTCTTGGAGCAAAATTCTGTATGAAAGGCAAGCGCACCGACTTCTCACCCAATTCATTCTGAAGCTTATCGACCCCATTTACAAACGTGTTGGTTGGGCTGACGAAGGGTCGCATTTGATGAAGTATGTGAAGGACGCGGACATTTGCTAATGAACTAACTAAATAGGATTAAATGTAAAATATTATTGTAATATGCTAAATTGCGTTAATACTTAATTTCAGACTGTTGCGAAGTGAAATATTATCAACTGCCGTATTATACGATAACAAGGAAGCGGTAAAGGAAGCTACGACAACATTTAACAATTGGATGGTGAAGAAAGCCCGTGTGCCTCCAAATCTTCGTGAAGTGGTCTACTCTGCAGGTAATTTGGAGGGATCCATCTCATAGTTCATAGAAGAAACCTTTCATGCCATCCTTCACTGCAAATTACTTGTGTGCTTTTGGTACAGGAGTGAAATATGGTGGGGTCGGTAGTTGGGATCATTGCTGGTCACAATACAACCAGTCTCGGATACCCAGTGAGAAGAAGCTACTCCTTAAAGCGATGGGCTCTGCTTCCGATCCTTGGCTTCTTCAGCAGTGAGCTCAATTTTTAGCGTGTCACTACTGGCCTCTCTAGCCAAGTATTATGAAACACGCTTTTCTATCTCCCGTAAACTAATTTTCATTTTGTCTTTTTACAGATATCTCGATGCTTGCTTAAATCGTGATGTTGTGCGACCCCAGGATGTTCGAACCGTTCTTGCTGTTGTAGCAGCAAATCCTTCAGGAAGACTTTTGGCATGGCGTCACCTCCGAGCATACTGGATGAACTTCCAAGGCATGTTTGGTGAAGGTTCTTTCACCATGGGAAGTCTTATCACTGCAGTAGTGTCCCATTTCTCGAGCGACTTTGACTACACCGAGGTACAACAATCCCACACCACCTAGAGCCATTCACCAAACCTAGGAAACTTGAGTGTTATTATCTGGAAAACCATCTTATTATATTTTTTTCTCTCAACAGGTAACCAATTTCTTCAGTGACGTTGACATTGGATCGGGAGCCCGAGCCTTGAATCAAAGCCTGGAGTTGATACGCCTCAACATTCGCTGGTTGCAAAACAACGAGAACCAAATTGAAAGCTGGCTTCGCAAACACTTGTCCTCGTAACAACAACAAGTAGTACAGATCATCACCACAACTGCTGAAACGCTATTTATATCAGAGAAACTGGAGGAGGGAGAACAGTGAACTAGGTAGAATTAGATTGAATTCCCATATAATATTATATATATAAAGAACCCCAAAAAAAATTCCTTAGTAACTTCACACAAAACTCTTATCAAAGCAAGCAAAGGGTATTATGACCGATATTTCTTCACATTGTACACACTTTTAACAGAGTTGAGAAATAGGATATAGGGAAAGGAAAAATATTCATAATATTATCCTATACTACCATATATACCACTATAGTTTTTACCATTCCTCTGACAAAGCATGTAGAAAAATAGATTAGAGTTAGAAGAGGATAGGGGACTCCGTAACTGTAAAAATGATGAGCTGGTTTTAGAAACACAGACAGAAGAAGAATGATCGTACACTATATTTATCGATCACTATGACGACAAGTGGTTGTGAGCAAGTGATGTTGTGATGAGGTGTGTGTGTGTGTTGTGTTGTGTTGGCGTGCCCGAAAAATATATATATAAATACATTCTAAATGATGATTCATACTCAATTCGACACAATCCAGATCAGATCTGATGAGATTTAAAAAAAAAAAAAAAGAAGGCGAAAATGTAGGGAGAAAATAACTTTCTCCCCGAAAAAAAGAAATCATTCTTCTCCGATAGTTACGTTAGCAATTAAGGAATATTATTATTATGTGACCGTGTGAATTATACATATATATTTAAACTAATTGTAAGGTTGAAACTTTTTAAGATAATATCTGTGTCTTCGTCTTTATGTCTTCGTGTGATTTACATCTCTTTCAGAAACAACAACAACAACAACAGCCCTTTCTTAAAAAGCAGTACGATTTTTCAGAAAAGGAAACCAATACAAAAACCAAACCATAATAACCGTAATTCTGTTACAAAAAGAACAAAAAAAATCACAAAATATCCTCTCGTCTTCAGGGGAAAATCAGAGAAAGCTCCAACAAGATTATCATTCTAATTTTTCCTTTACAAACTCTTCTCCTTTTCCTCTCCCAAACCACTCTCCCAATAGTCCCAATAATGCCACTCTTGTTTTCATCCATAAAACCGAAAGGACACAAAACAGTCTCCTTCTTTCATGATGGCGAAGGGTTATTATTACACATTCATCAAACTCAAGGTGAGAACGAGAAACGCTACATCCAGAAGCCAATTTTTACTTAAAGTGTATAAGTAATATATAATAATAATAATCTATTTCAATATTCATATATTCATTCATCGAAACAACAAATACGTACATAAAATATATCTCTATATTATATCTCTCTTACCTAAAGTAACTTACATCAAACAAAAGCCGTGTGTATTTAAAAAAAAAAGTCAGTGGTCTCAAGACAGGTATAGAGTAGAATAATATGTATGTATAATGTCCATTAGGTACATTGGGTAGGCTTGTCAGGATTTTCTAAGCAAGAAGACACAAGTTCATTCATCATAACTCACACTCTGGCTGTGTGAGTCAAAAGAAACAAGCAAGCAGAGTTCTGCTAAAAAAAAGTAGTTAGTTAGTTAGTTTTTTTTGTAAAAGTGCTACTCACAAGCCTGCTGCACAACAAATTGTAACTTGTAACTCTCGTTTTTCTGATCATAAATGAAATCATGAACTTGTAAGGATATTTGAGTTTGTCTTTGTACTACAACATGATGATGGCTCATGGTGGTTGAAATAACTACAAAATTTCATATCTCTTCACACATCGTCGATCTGTTCTCCTATACACACTTTTTAATTGTTATTGTTATTAATGTTACTCGTTTTGAGCAATGTGAATGCGCTGCATGTTTGGAGACGACAAGAGAAGGGATTTAAAAAAAATGGAAAAAAATGAATGTTATATTGCGTTCAGAGGAGGGCAATTAAATATTTATATGTATCAGATTTATCCAGAGAGACAATTTAAGTATATAAAAAAGCAAGTCTGCGTCATCATCATCATCTCTATCTCCTTTGGTCTACCGGTGGCGTTGGTTTCGTGTCGGGGGGAAGCTGTTTTACAAGAAGAAAATTTTAAGTTTTTATATATAATTATATACAAGATGAAGAAGAAGAAGAAGAAGAAGATAAGGCGTAAACTTGGATTTCAATATTTACAGTTTTTATTAATATATCGTATCGTGCATATTGCCACGTTTGTCACACACACGTCATATATAAAATGAAAAAAACTGCCTTCAACTGAAAGTTGCTAGCTAAACACTACATACTATGTAAGTTTTTATTATTATTATTATTGTGGCATGTACATAGGAATAGAAATTTTAAAAAATGGATTATCACTTTACATATTCTAGGTATATAAAAGGTATATAGGTAGGTACACGTATAGGTATATAAAAAACAATGCGTTGTACACAGCGTTTTTACTTTGACATGTGATTTCTGGAGAGAGAGGAAACAGGAGAGCAAACCAAAAATATTAGACTATATAATAATTAAAAGCCCGTGTCGAATTGAGTTAAAATTTATAATAGATTGTAATATTCGTTTTCGTAGGTATATGTGTAAAAAGAAAACAGGATTCCTGGTTTTACCCTTCCAAAAAGCCAAAGATATAATATGATATTTACTGAGTTTATTACAAGTGAACTGACTGTATGGTTGTGTTGTTGAGTTATCAGAATAATAATAATAATAATATGAAATGGTTATATTTACAATCTCAATTTCGGTTTCGTAGCACTCGCCTCGTGCGACTACAAAAATCATCATCATGCTATATATTATGAGTTGTCAATTTGGTAACAATATGTATTAATTACGTTGTTGTTGATATATGATAATATGATGATGGAACATTCATTTTTAGACTTATTGTCTTCAAACTAAAACTCTATATACATTTTATAACCAGTGTGGAGTGTAGCATATTATAATATATTTAACTTGTGTAAAAAAACGTTAGCAATAGTTACAGTAGCAGGATAATATGTCAACTTCCATGTTTCAGTCAGGTTGCGACGCGACAGACAACAACAAAGCAGGTAATTGTGTTTTCCTATCCTCTCTGGTCACTGGTCACCCATCATGGCATGGCCATCATGTAAAACTGGTCGTGAATATATAAGTATAAGGATTACTTCATTTATATAATTATTGAGTGTTCTATGAACCAATTCTTTGTGATTCCTGTATGAATTGACTATTTTTGAAGAAAAAAAAATGAAAAAAATACTCTTCACCCAAACCAATGTCAAGTGTCAAGTGTCATTATTATGCTGATTTAGAAAATGCATATAATTATATTGTTATTAGGAAAGCTTGAATAGCAGGCATAATTACAATGTAAAATTGAAATCAATGACACCTTTTAAGGTCATATAAGGTCATATAAGAGTCATATTATATGAGGCATATAAGACGTGCATGAATAATGTGACGGTCAGGCAGGCATCGGGCATCGTACATTTTGAATGATTTTTATTTGATATTTATATTATGGTTACAGAAACGTATGTATAGCTCATTTGAAAAATGAGGGTTTAATTTAATTAATTTAAAAGAGAGCAAAACTATTTTCAGAAATTTCTTCTCTTGTCTTCTTTCCTTCGCATAGCTGCCAATTAATTGCATAGACGACCAATATACTTATTTGATTCGGGATTGATCTTCTTTGGAATTTGGTCAAAAAACTGAATGATCAAAAACCGATGATGGCGTTTGAATAGATACCATATTATATACTTAATAAAAATTCATATAAAAAGGGGAAAGGAAAAAAAACATGCAACTTATCATCACTAAATCAAAATCCATATTATTATACCAAAAAAAAACCAAAACGGATTTAAGTAATTAAGTATTCAGAAAAAAAAAACATTTCACTTGAGAAACATGGCTCGTCTGTTCCAGAAAAAAAATTGTGAGATATTATCATTCTTTTTTTAAACCATAACCATCCTGCGTTTTCATTCAATAAAAGTTGTTTTGCATATAATAATCGTATTCTTAGCGTTAAATATAATTGTGTAACATTTATGAGCGAGAATAATTATATATCTTATTTAAAATATAGTGAAAGGAGAGTAGTAGAGTGTGGTAGGAGAAAAGTAGAGCCATTTCCAGATATTTTACTTATTTTTTGCTTGATCACTAGTAGCATTGATTGATTACGCTGACGATGATGAGCAGGTGGAGGGCTGACCAAAAAATTAGTCAATCTTGTAAATCATGTAGATGTACTTCGAGTCCGGGGCATGGATCAGTGGGCTGTCTGGTGGAACCATGTAAAAGCCCATGAACATGAAAGTCCGGATCATTTGTCCTAAAAGAGACAAAG
This sequence comes from Dicranocentrus wangi, assembly GCA_036850665.1. Classification (NCBI taxonomy): domain Eukaryota; kingdom Metazoa; phylum Arthropoda; class Collembola; order Entomobryomorpha; family Entomobryidae; genus Dicranocentrus; species Dicranocentrus wangi. Next base: position 49,579 of record JAANSN010000024.1, on the reverse strand, counting down.
TACAGTACAAAAAGTTAAAAACTATACATGTTGACTTGAGAGAATACATAAATAACAAATTGACTAGCCGGATGTACCTGCATTCTCACGATCTTTGGAGAAGTAAACGATGGCATTTTGACAGCCAGCAGTGTCCTCTGCAAATTCCAAAAGCCGTACGAAAGCATCCTTGCTCGCGTCCGGCAAACACCCGTGAGGGACCTCGATGTACAAGCTGTTGTTGACCAAAGTTGTCTCCCAAGTCAGCAAAGTCTGGGCTGTAAGCGGATACTGAATGTGAATCCGGAGAGGGTCGAAAGGCCCCAAACTCTGTGGACGATCAAATTTTTCCATCGTCATTAAATTGATAGTTACAGATTCACAGGGTCTCAATAAACCAGGCATTTTGTCAGGATTCTATTTTCTCGCAACCGCAACGGTATGGTTTCTCTGGCTGAATTATTTTTTTGTATGTATGTCTTGATCGCACAAGAGAGGAGAGCAGTCGGAGCAGTTTTTTTTGCAGGTGTGCAAATCAACCGATCAACCACGAAGAACACCTCGGAAAACTATAACTTTAACAAAGTTCCACCTTCAATCAAGTGACTGCTCTGTAGATAGATTTCGTAGCGGTATGGTGTTGTGCCTGCCTGCCTATTTGATTTACGGAACACTCCTGCCACCGAATCGCGAAATAATATCCGAATTTCCAATTATGGATGAACTTCGCCAGAAGCCCAGCGAACAGGAGAGACGATGCATTAAATACAAGCCAAACTGTGTATTGTATTTCCCTTTAAAGGAACGTCGTCGTTGTTGAGTTATAAAATGCATACAGAGATAGATACTTTTTCGAACGAAGGCAGGAGTAGGTTTAGTTTCCAAATTCAAACAACACAATAATACAATGCACTTTGAAGAGGTAGTATATAGTCTCAAAGTTATTAAAGGATGCAGTACTGCTGCAACTTATTATCACCGTCTTTGTCTTTATGACATGAAGTAGTAGTAGTAATAATAATACTATATAATATTATGGTTTTTATGCACTCTGTGGTTCTAGAAGTGTGTTATGGTGAAATAATATTGCTATCATAATTGCAAAAATGATATTGTGTGTGTGTGTTTGCTCGATAGAGTGGAACATGAAAGTGAGGTGTCTTTTTTTTAGCTAAACTCCGAATCTTGAGAGATATGAAGCATGTCTGTTTCGCCACCGCGACTCTTGGTGACAGTCAGTGTGTGAAAGATAATGCAAGAAGTTGGGAGGAGGGAGGACTCTAAATATAGGCGTGTATTGCGGAGGACATATAATATTGTGATACACGACAAAACTCATGTCAGTTTAAAAAGCTTGGAAGGTGATATTGCAAAATCAAAATCTGAAGAATGTGTATTGAGCGTCTTAAATACACATACTACGTACACCACCACCGCTGCTGCTGCTGTTCCCACGGTTCAACAAGTGGTTGAGGGAGTGGGTTATACCAAAGTGACTCATTCCTTTTATTTGGAACTTGCAATATGAAGCTTCAGTCAGACTTATACGAGCTGTTGTGTTATTATGACAGTTATATGACCCTCTGTTTAGATAACATAAGTAAAGGTAGGTGGTTAAATAATGGGTTGTTGTTAAAGCGTGGAGATTAGCAGCGCCCAGAATAATATGCATATTTTAAGACATTTAGCACGACTCGTTGAAACATTAGGTGGATTTTTTGTTTACATGTGAATTAGCGCTAAGGATTAAGGGTAAAATGTTGAGAGTGATAGTAATATCTTCACAGAAAGATGTCGTAAAACCACGTAATTAAAATAATAGTCTTTGTCGTGGTCAATATCACGCAGGCAATTCCTGCGTTGAATGCGCCTAACTTTCAGTCTAGTCTTTAAAACAAGACAGACACAAAAAAATGTGTTCACTGAAATAGATGGACTGATCGTGAGATGTAATGCCGGTGGCTGAAAGGTAATCGGATCGGATCAAATACTAGTAATATCTATCTTTCTCTGCCAACTCAAGCTGTACTGCTCCACATCAGCTTCCTTTCTAATTTTGCATATTGGAGCAAAACATTCACCGGGATTTGACAGTTATTTAAGGAAGGTACTTTTCATGTTACATAATATTTCGACGAAAAATCTGTGCAAGGTACTCGACATTCTCATAATATCATAAGTTGAGACGAATCCGTCCATACCTGTATGATTTCCAAGACGCGTTCATCGTCATCGTCATCATCACTGTTACTAGAGAGCTCTACAAGTCTCCCCACCCCGCTGCTCCCTTCTAGATGAGAAGTGTGCGCGGCGTGGGGCTCATCACCGCAACCACCGAGGCCCGGAACCGAGGGTGACGACGACTTGTTGGCTGGGTCTCATTGAAAAGCAGCTGAAATTATTACAAGAAGGAATAATAGTAATAGGTTATAAGTGTTTTATTGAATGTCAAGAAGACAATCTGTATTGAACTTGAGTGAACCCGTACAACTGTGAATGCCACCGCATGCCTATTTTTTGGTTTTGTATTTTTGTAACTACTACATACATGCAAAGTTATTATTTGCCTTTGCCATTCACAGCCCACCGGTTGACGAACATTGCATTGTGGAGTTATGGTGGATGGAAGCATGGCACAACGAACTTTTACAACATGATATAATTATTATTGTGGATTTTATTACGCTCTGGAATGCTACGCTCCAGTTTTGCAGTGACAAGTGCAGGCTGGCTTTCTGTACACGTGCCACCATGTACCTTTTTATCTAACTAACTTCACATGCTGAAAATGTGGTGTGCACTATAATATGGTCTTCTTGACTTGATTGAAAATTCTTGCTCTTTTGGTCCCGGCCCCAACTACAGACAAATCCAAAAGCTTTGTGGGTCTAACGTTCCAAATAATAGCTCTCTGTGTGCCCAACCCTGTGCTTTATTGTGGTAAGAATTTATCATAGTTTCTTTGTTCATTATTATATATGATAAGACGGGATTTCACACAAGGTCGTTCTAACATTTTTTGAACATCGCATCATATTACCTACCTATACTCTTATGTACACTACGCGATAATGACATTGTATCCTTACATTTTTTCAGTGCAAATTTTTTTACACACGTGATGTCCGTCGTGATGTGCATGACATGATAATCATATTATGATCTGATCGCAAATTCGCAACCCGTGATGAATTCCCCTTTTCCGCAAATATAAAATATATAAGAATTTGTGAGACTCTTGTAGTTAACTATCATTTTTAGACCACTAATTTCATAGTCTGTCACATGCAACAATTATACACTCATTCTTATCGATGCTAGATATGCTTCCATGCTTTATTGCATCAATTAATATTTTTCAAACTATTATGATATCGTCTCGACGATGCCGAGCCAGTCAACCCAGCAATATATATTCGAGATAAATGGCATTGGCATATATGAGCGCACTCATTTTTCTTCTGACGACCATCATGCATCACTGTTATCGTACATCATGCATGCCTCAGATGCACATTTGTATATATATCCACACATGGTGCCATGCATCCCATTCCATGTGGTTTCTGCATTCTCTCTCGTCACAACTCACAATCGCAAATCAGACTTTTAAAGTTTCAAAGACATTACTACTTATATACTGGAGGACTGATGCTGTTCTCATAATCCCCAAGTTGCGTAAAACAATGGAGTACACATTTTCTGTCTTAAACGTAACAAAATAAATAAATAATAATAATATTCACTATACGAACAAACAATATCTTTAGAATTGCCGAAACAATATATACATTGTAATCATAGTTTCCCCTGCCTAAAGCTTTACAGAAAAAAAAGACCGGCGTGAAGAGTGAATATACGTTGATATACGTAGTTTTACAACATGAGTTAAGTGCGGTGGCAATAATATATTACCTATATACTATCAAAGTTGCTTTAAAATAGTTTTTTAAAAAATTAATAGCTAAATTAAATTAGCTAGTTAGTTTTTAGCTTACCTCTCGGTGACGCTAGTAAATGAAGGCATATTGTCCGTTGTTAACCGTTTACTACTACTACTACTACTACTAGCAAACACACTTTTTTCTTGACCGTGTATCGTTGATAACGTACTACTGGGGTGATAAAGGGTACTAGCACTCATTTTTAACGCTGGTTTTGTGTGGCTCCTGTTGTGGTACAAGTGATTTTGCGACTGTGTTATTTGACGTCGTGAGCACGTAAGTCCTGTTAAAAAATAATAATATTTTTTAAAATTAAAATCATATACGCAGCAATTAACTCGCTAACGCTGCTTATTTAAGCTATTTCTACCCATTTTTCCATTATCTCATCCCTGACTCATTCATACTCATATAATAATTATATGACGTGCCCTTTGGTAGCACTTTGCATAAAATAATAACAAATGTAGAGAAAAATTACACATTCAGCGACAATTTCCCGTTACAGCTACAAAAAAAATAAGAGAGAGCTGTAGTCATAACATTTGATGATGGAATGGGATCCAGCCAGAATAATTATCAAATTATTTAGATAGTGATATAAAGCCGCAAAAGTTTGATATGGATTAGTTTTGTCGCGTATGCATTCTCTAGTTATGCAGCAGCATTTGCATCATCATCATCAGTGACCCCAACTGGGGAATAATGATAAAATGCTGTTCCTAAACACATATTATAGGCTTGACTCTGTCTCAAGGAATGTTATAAGTAAGAGTGCTGCTGCGTCTCATCCTTGTAAACATGTACAGAGAAAGAAATGGTTTGGGAAGACACATAAGCCAAAAAAATATATAAAAAACCTCAAGTAAGAGTAGATAATAATAAGCATTTAAAGCATCATGTATGCCTTCTTTCTTGGAGGTTACGTGTGTCCCTCTCTACTGTAATAATGTACAGATCTATATGCTTCAATTGAGAGAGATACTCGGTGATTTTTCATCACCGATGCAACAAAGATGCGAAAATTTCGTTATTTATAGTATATTGCGGTGGTTGGGTTGCTTCTACGCTATCTATTTTTACTTTGCCTGATGGAATAAAGCAAACATGTAAAATGGTGGATTCAGGATCATCATCATGGTGATGATGATATTTATCCGGAATGAGAAATGAGTTGGAGGACACTCACTCTCGTAGATCAGCGCAATCTTGTCTCCTTGTCTGCCTACATCAGTTCAGCCCTATATCGCTGTACGTTGAACAGCTAATCTCAGAACAATCTTTGAAGGAGATGATGTTGTATTTTAGCATTATTTGCATTCCAAAAGATTCAAATTCTCTCATTCCTTATGATCTTTCAAGAAAGGGAACGAGAATGAAAATATTCATGTCATCTCTGACTCGTGGCGACGTGTCACCTCTAAATCCACTTGGTTGATAAGCTGGACTACCAACTTTATCAGTTTTATTTTACTTCGATCCATTTTGACTTGTACATGGACTGGTTTTAGGAAGTATTTTAATTAATTAAACATGCTTACGCTTCCAATTCCAACACGTCCTCAAGCTTTGATCTGTTCAGCATTCAGCATGAACATCCTAATGGATACTTTTATTTTTCTGGTATATGTACATCAAAGCAATCATGATGAGGATGATGATGTATATGAACGAATGTCTGTGGCCATGTTTAATTAATCGTATCGTATCGATCAGCCTCGATTCACGATGCTGAACAACATTAAATACGAAATGAAGTAGAAATGCTTAAATTCGTGAGCACAGTGGGTTTTATTTGTTCAGAAGGCAGTCTACAAATTCTGTTTTCCGCACTCTATCGCACCCCCACTTATTTCAAGTTGTTTACAGAAATGTAGCCTTGCTTGCTCGGCACACCCAACAGATAACACATTTACTAACAAAATTCTAAAATTGAGAGTTGCCTCCTTGATCTACAAGGATATTATGGGTGTATTATTATGATTTGTGATGCATCTTTTGTTTTCTATTAAATGCAATGTGCATCTCAATCGCATTATTGCATTGCATTGCTCCTGTCCTGTCTGACAGCTTGATGCAGCTAGGGATATACCTAATAAAATTATTTTGTTCTTTTTTTACAACGCAATAATACTTATTATATGTAACTTCAGATTCAGATTGGCCACTTGTTTTCATTCAGTCAGTCATATTATCAGCAAACTTGTAGAGTAATAATCCACAACTGTGTTAGTTGAAGTAGTTGAGCAAGTATAGTTTGGCAGGGAGGTGACCTCAAGAGTATTATTATCTTTACTATATAGTTGATAGTTGAATTCCATATCACATGATCAGTCCTATTGTGATTTCTGATTGCCATTCCTTCGTTAATATCATAATAATATCCAAATCCAACAATTTCATATACCTTCCTCATACCTCAAAATAATATTCCCAATGTCTTTAAACTGGAATGGAGTTTAATGCATAATATTATCCTCAATCATTATAAAATGCGTAGCCGTGTGCAAATGACGGAGAGAAATGTATGGAGGAAAATGACTTGAGTTGCTGGAGATTTCTAAACTTGTTCTGCCTAATACATTCGTAATATGTACGTATCTCTCATTTTTGTTTTCTGAGTCGAATCGTACGAACAAATAGCAATTGACAAACTTATATTGAATATATATAACCCCTCCTGAAACGCAATAAATCTTTTGGAAATGAAATACTCATTGAACCAGTTTTCTCAGTCCCTCACCGTCGTCGTCATTTGCCCATCTCTTTCTAATTAGGTCGTACGTGTACACATTTTATGCCTACTTTACTCCATAACCTTATATTTTTTAAGTGGGATATCTCAAGAAATTACGTTTTTGCTATATCCAGAAAATGCCCTGCTGCACTTTAAAAAATTTGGCTTAAAGTGCAACAACTTTTCCTATTTTGCAATTTATCACCCGAGCATGCAGAACGACCCATTAAGAGCCTCCAGGAAAATAAACAAATCATTAAATTGGGATTAATCCTCATAAAACGCTCAGCGCATGATGCTTTCTCAAGATTATTCATCCGCGTTTAATCGCCTTCTTTCAAACCAACACCACTCCTATATTTAAAAAAATGTATTTCTATATAGGATTCCATACAAAGGTCATAATAGTCATGATATGACACGCACGTACAATTAGAATGCTTTTTTTTGGTGGAGGTGACTTATTGATGTTGCAGAAAAGGACAAAAACCATTGTACTATATTAAGCCCATAATATCATGTGATGAATTTTGTATGCATGCTGATGCTATATTCCATTTCCACACAGCAACAGCAGCACCCTTCCCTTTACGTGCACCTACTACTCCTCATAACCTTGTCTATACAATATCTCACTACTTGCAAAAGAACTTGCATTTTTTGACTCCTTTTAAAATTCCGTTCTTATACCCAAAAATGAGAGAAAATTGGAACGGAAAAATTGAAAACTGGGAAACCACTCCGTTTCTCTACCTAAATGTAATATTTTCTGACTGGAAAATGATGATTTTTTAAACGAATTTTGAAAAAAATTCTTACCTTTTTGGAGTTTTGGAGAGAGAAATCCCAAGTGAGTGAATGCAGAACAGAGGAGGTAGACGTAGTGGATGGCGCAGCAACTTCGACGCAGATGAAAAGCAGTCAGTCAGTATATATGTATTACAAGATTTACACACATATTACCACCAAACCTCTACATAGTATTACACAGCATTGAATATGTGAATTCAGAGAGAGAGAAAAAAAATGAGAGAAAAGACAGTGGAGATTATCACCACATATCGCTTTGTACATGCATTTCTGTGTGCTTGCTAGCCTTTGAATTGAAAGCAATTCAGGTAGACTTTGAACGGCAGGCCTTATAATGGGATAAGAGTAGTTTGCATATAGATCAACCCAACTAATAACTATCTGCATGACACACACTCATTTAAATTTACCTACAAAGTCAAGAGTCTCTCTATCTTTTGGTATAATAGCGAAAAAGAGCATCAGTCTGTGAACAACAAGCTTACTATATTACACAAGTTAGTAAGCTACTACAGTTCATGTTCAAATGTATTCCCCAACTCATTCTCCTCTAGCTAACATGGTTCATGATGATGATAACGTTGCTGATGATGACCCCACAGAAATGAACAAGTTAAAAGTTTTCTTGGTTTGGATGTATATCAATCAGTGTGTGTTGGTTGATTTGGTTGGGATTGGGATATGAAAGGAAAAACCAGACCAACAGGATAAAATAATTTTCTTAATAAATAGCTGCAGTGTCATTCAATTCATTCTCCATCACAGTTGTTGTCATACAAATAATAATATAAAGCAACTACTGTCGTCCCCCGTATTCATATTGGTTTCAATGGATTTTTCTCGACGTTTCTCTCAACGCTCTCATCTCAATATATTGAAAACTAATTTTTAAATTGTGATTTCCCTTATTACTCTCGCTCCTTCTGGAATGACCACTTTGTATTATTAGTTCGTTCATATAACTACTTACATAGTGTATTCATATGCAGCGTATTGGGCTTGGATTGTGATACACGATCGCAATAAGACGCGTTATAATTTCTTGTTTGCATTGTAAGGGCAGAGAGCATGCAGTTAGTTCCTGTTGATCTATCAAAAACGAACTATCTCTACATAATATAATCAAATAATATAATAATAATAATTATAAGGAATATAAAAGGATAATAGAATAGGGAATGGTGAACTCTCGTCGAGTCGATCAAATTCACAAGGTAAAATAAAATGATGCACCTACATAGTATAATGGATGGATGGAACAAAGTGGGATCCTGCTGCTGCATATATGCTGGTGGTGTTTAGGGCAGCACAGGAGGGGCAGGCTGATATCAATGCAGTGTAGTTGTCCATAAACAAGCTAATAAACACTACTTACTACATACTTACTCCTGCTCATACTGATCCTGATGACACTTTGGGGCTGAATGAGATATGCATTCTCTCCTGATCATTTTTTGATTCATTTTGTTTAGCTTAGAACAAAACTGTATCACTACATAATATAGGTATGTTTGTAAAACACACCAAGTAATTAAAACTACATGTGAGATTATCTGACTTGGAATATATGTATAATATGTTTATATAATCATATGAGATGGATTGGAAATTGAAATAGAGGATATTCATAGGAGGCAGGATAAGAAGAAGGCATAATATAGCATTTAGGTAGTTACATTTTAGTTGTATGTATTTAGAACTGGGACTTTTTGGGGCGAAATGGAACTTGCCAAGAACTATCGTTATAAAAGTAATCGTAATCGTTAAAAAAAAGGTATGACGAGATGTTAGCGTGGTTTGATTGATGGTTATGACAGGAGTATTATTAATTATGTTATTAGATGACGATTAAGAAATTAATAGAGGATAAACTTGAAGGCCTTTTTTTAAATAATTTCTCTGCACAATGTATTTTTTGATTTTATTTTAATCATATATCTGGTCATATATATGGTTCAGTTACTTCTGCCTTGTTGTCACGGATGTAGATTATTCCATTTTGAAAATCCGTGCTTAAAAGATAGCAACTTTTTTTTAATTTTTCGAAGAATAAGAAACAACCAGGAAACCCAGCGCCTAGATTTGTATCCCATCTATATGTACACTGTAATTACTTTCCTATTTTTCTCAAGGAAATGTCTACTTATATATTAATAAATAGTATAAATATATTATCCATTATACTATAAACTAACGGGTTTAAATATCACGGTCATAGGACCAGTATGTCCGAAAACCCACCAACTCGTCGTGTCCCTATATATACTTTTCTTTTCTGCTGGAAAAAAGAAGAAAAAAAATTCCACGTTTGACTTGAAGTCACTCAGATAACGTTGAGGATTTTTGTAATGCTTAAATAATAATAATAATATTATTATGCTATATATTATTATGTACTGATTATCTACGTAGTGAGTGGTATACACGTTACATTCTTAAGTTTCAAAATAGCAAATATTATATATATATACTTCATCAATATTATTATGCATGGATCGACGACCTAACCTAACTAAATGTAAGTAATGTACGTTACTCATATTTTTTTATATGTACATTTATAGTGTTTTCCTGTTTGCTTGTTAACAATATTTGAATAGTAAACAATATTTTTTAGAAGTTTAGTAGCAATTATATAAGATGTGTGCTACCAAGATATATATTTCATGGCACAAGCACCCACCACCTAACATATGGTATCTGTACAGCGTACACGTAAATAGGGTCACTTTGTCAATGATGGGTACATGAGCCGCCGTAGAAAAAAAAAGTTTTGATAACGTAATAACAACTAATGTAGTAGTAGTATTTAACTAAATGGTTTGTGTAATATTGTGAACCTGCTCTGAACGCAGGTTTGAAAAGGGTTTCTTGGTAATGAAGACTGAGAGTGAGAAGTCACTTCATTTTCTCTCATTTTCGCCATTGTCTTCCTTTCCCCCTTTTTTTAAACAAATAACAAACAACAACAACAACAAAAAAAAACAAAAAAAACAACTAACTTACTGATTGAAATATTCGCTATACGCAGCGCCGCGGTACACACTTCCGACTAGAACTCAACCCCAGAAAGGGAATCAATCAACCTATGTGTTAAACTATGTGATACTTAGGTTAACCGTCTTGCTGAGACAATACAACAACAACATCAACAACAATTTTAACGAGGTAGATACAAGTTATGCTAGAGTCGTGAAGATTGATGATGCTAATACAGAGCAGATGAGTGAAAATAGCAAAATTTTATGATTGGATTAAACAGGAGCAGCAGCAGAAGGTTAGATTTTCTCTAGTTCATCCACTGCTGGCAGTTTGGAGCTCCACAAAGACATGGAATTTTGTGCTGATCGTCTTCGAATTCAAACTTGTAATCATAGGCTAGCTCCTCTCCTCTTGTGATTCTTCTGTTGGCGAAGATTATTATTCTGAGATCACGATCCACTTCCACCGTTTCCGCTACACAGTTTGGATTACAGGAGTGATTAATATAGCGAGCGAGACCGCCGCAAAGAGTGGCGTCAATGACGCGGTTTTCATCCACACGAAACATGTAGATTCCCCGATTCTGAAAACAAAATGATCATCATCGTTGAGGAAACTGAATCCAGAAAAATCTCTCGCAACCTCATATTCCCCAACTTGGAATATATTTTGCATTGTTACCAATGCAAGCAGTATAGGGGATGGGGCAAGTTGAGACAGGTAGGAAGTAGTTTACCACCACCACCACCATTTGCCATACTAAAGCTAATAATTTTATTAATTAGCTGAAATGAAGGTGGACAGCAAGTAGGTAGTTTACCTGTGCTTCATATTTCTTCTCTCGCAGTTCCGCCAATTCCGGTCTAATGATTTCCCCAATGTACTCAATCACCATTGTATGCTTTTCAATGTCCCTTGCAGCGTATAACCCAAGTCCTTGAATTTTCGATCTGGGGTGGAAAAAGAACACATAATATATATTATGTTTAACGAACATTTTTTTCAATATTTATCCACGCGTCGCATCTTAATAAGTACAATTATTTATGAGCGGGCCTGTACCTAGCAAGATACACGTTGTTCCTCCACTCTTGTTTCATCTTTTTGTATTGAGATGACTTGGAATGCACAAATTGTTTCGAGTACGGACACGCAGCTTCACTTGAAATCACTGCTGTCTTCAAGGATGAGCGTGATGGTCCTGTTCTCTGAGTATGTGGTCTTTTGAAATGTGTCCTTAGTTTTGGCTCAGCTCTCGCACACCCCGTTGGATTAATGGCCAGGGGCAGTTCCAATAGCGGGTTTCTCCCATACTTGAAATCGTAGTCTGTCAACGTTTCAATGCCAGGCAGAGACTCGAGGACCTGCGATGATCATTGTCATCCAAACATAAAAACTCCAATTATAATAATAACCGCCAACTGCTATTTTGTTTTAGGATCGTACAACATAGCATAGGTTTCTAACTCTGACTGTATAAGTTTTACCTTCACAATGGACGGTTCAGTAAGGCCAAAAAGATCCTCGCCAGTGATGTACTTTGGGAAGACTTTGATAATCTCTGCTGTATTTCTCACTTCGGAAATCGCCTCGAGTATTTGCATCCAAGCAGCTTGTGCCGTGCTCCCTTTAACTACTGTTTCCTTGTAACCTTCCTCCTGAGTTGTTATTCTGAACTCGGGCTTCCCGTCAACATCGTGTATCGAGCATATGTACTGACACCGCTTATTCACTTTGCGCATGCTCCAGTAAAAGCGTGCCTAAGTAATGAAAAAAATTCACAGCAAGTTAGTATTTGCCATCCATCCACACTGCCTGCACACGATCACACGGTGTGTGGAAGTACAGCTAATTTAACATGTGCAGTAGTAGTGATTTATTTTAAAAATGGAAACTCACAATTTTGTAGCCAATTGGGTATATAAAGTTGGGCGTGTGGAATGCTTGAAGTTGATGAGGTAGCAGTTGGCCAACGTTTAAAAATATGAGAGACCCAACTCGAAGCAAGTGATGTTGATCCGCGTGGTGCATCACTGCTGCCACTTGCTTATTTTCATCTCGTTGAACATACACCCGTCGGTAAACGGAGAGGGTCGTAAGTTCGTTTTCTTTCTCTCCTTTTGGGATATGAGCAGGACAGTATATGGTCTGGAGAAGAAATGGGAAAAAGCATTGGGATTTTAGAAAATGACAATCAATCTTCGGGGCTAAACATTTTTATCTGAATGAACCCGTGTCGTGTCTCACCTTGTTTTTGTAAAATATGCATCCTTCCTTCGTCGCACAGCTCAAGTGATAAACCTGAGAACAACGAGTTTTGAAGCATTTTACTGTCGCCCCCTTCTTCTTGCAGAATACACACGGAAGTGTTAAACTCTGCTTAAGTGCAAGTTCCACGTTAACCAATGCACCATTTTCCGTCTCATAAACGTCATCAGACCAAAGGGCACAGTTTAAATGAACCCATTTGTCGACATCAAAATTCAAGAGCCTGAAATATATTGTTAAGTTATAAAAGTTATAATTCCGACCGTCTTAAGTCACCGACCAAAATTGAATGCCTTTCGTTTCTGTGAACAAACACTCACCTGCCAGGACCATCAGATACACCATCCCCTTGCTGGTGGCAAAATATGCATTCCCTCGTGTCCAAAGGCATTTTAGATGGCATTGCCGTAATTCCGAGTCGAAACAGCATCTGAAAAATTGAAAGCATTAAAAACATATTGCAAAAAATAATTACTTCAAGACCTCAGCTCCTGCAAACTTTTAAATGTGTAGATTTAAAAACATACCTCTGTAACTTCCTTATCCGTAGGCTTTTTGTACCGAGTTGGTGGCAAAAATGTGGCTCCCCAATTTCTGTATCGGGTTCCTTTCCATCGTTTGTCAGATTTAGTCTTGTCATCCAAAATTTCTTCCTTCACTTTGTTTTTCGTGTGCTTAGCCTACACATGTTTATATGCCATTTTTGTTAGTCTCAATGCATGTAAATTTGTATACTGTGTACCAAGATCCAATCGATTAAGATTGATAAATAATATTAGCTTACGTTTGGATCTTTAGGATCCGCCAGCCTGTTCTTCATCTTGCACTCCTTAAGTCTGGGTTCGGACTTGATGATTTTAGTATCCCCAGAATGAGTAACAATAGCAGCAGCCTAATCAACAACAGCGAATTAATTTCGCATAAGCATATGACGTTCGTTATGTTCTGGTCAGCACATTCCTCTAGAAAAATGCCTACTACATATTTTCAGCATTTTCAATAATATGCTTACCTTTTCCTCTGTGATGGTTACGCCATGCGTGATGGAGAACTGCATGCAGCAGGTCGTACTGCAAAAGTAGAAATCCTCAGAGGACTCTCCTCCATTTATTTGGGCAGGTTGTACACCGGGAAAGTCGGATAATTTCTTTTTAATCACGTTGTTTAGCACGACCACGTCACAGTGTCGACAAAACTTTGCAGCTCCATTGAGAATACTTTGGATGTCTATCTTTTCCTTGCCATCCTTTCCCTTGATGGTGTACAAATGAGACTTTTGCTCTGAGATGGACCCTCCTGGCTTGTCAACCACTTGGTACGTGGGAGCAGCAATTGATAGTACGTTTGCAAGATTTCTCAGCAGCCCTCGAATGTCGTCTGCCGCGGCGGATGACAATGTGAGAGTCACGGTGATGTTCCCAGCTTCTTTTAGAGGGGTGAAAGAGCGGAGTTTCGTTCCGTTTACACCGTCCTTGATCCCGTTCTTATTTTCCTTGTCCATATCCTTAATTCCTCTGACTAACTCTTTAGACCTGTCAATGGGGACAGGGCGAATGGGAATTGGAACCAGGAGCGGAATTTCTGGAGAGATGCATCGTTCCAACTCTTTGTCGAAATCATCATCAATGTATTTTATTCCTGAATGGGGCAGCAGAACAGCACATTTTTGTGTTACACATGTAATTCTATCCTCTAGAATATTTTTATTATTATTATTGTTATTTCATGCTGCTCTAATGATAGGAGTGTACATACCTGGATACATGGGAGGGCTATCCCATGACGTACACTCGGGAGACGAAGCGCTAACAATCGTATCCGGAGTATCAGTTTCCCGTACCGGTGTCGGAGTTCGGTTATCAGATCGAGTTCTTTCAGCTATACAAAATGAAAGAAACAACGGAAATTGTGTTGAAGTGCACGGGCACAAAAACATGTAAAATTGAGAGAAAAGATAATTTGGGTAAAAACAATATTATCAAAGGGCTTACAGAAATTTCCCAGTTTTGGAGTGGCAAACTCTTGACAATAGAAACCCCGATGGGTAGGCTGAGGCTTCGGAGCTGGTTTTGGAGTTTCACTCCCAAATGGGCGTGCGCCATAAAAGTCAGATTTATTCGGAAGGTTTCCCTTGCCTATGGTACCTCCTAGGTCACCGTTGTAGGTAGTGTATGTTTTGTTGGTCAACTTTGAAAAATCTCCATTCCCATAGACTGTGCACACGTTGAAGTTGTAGCCCAGTTCTGGCTCCACTATCCCAATAGGTGACAGCTGCCTCAGCTGAGCCATAAATGATTCCAGGAAGCCATCAAAGTCGTCCTCGGTTCGAACTCCTTTCCGCTGCCGCTTCTTGGAAACAGGACTTTCGCTTTTGTTTGTCATGCTTTGCTTCCTTTTAGCTTGATACTGACGTCGCTTCAATTTCTTGGCATCCTCATCGTTTTTCTTGGAATCTACAAGCAAAAATAGGGCATGTGTGGTGGTGACCATGTTCTGAAGAAGCATTCTGAACTCACTTTGGATGAGGAGTTCTCATCATTTTTATAATAACATAATAACATGCTCAAATTACCTCCTGTTGAACTTGAATCACTCGTAAGTTTCTCATTCTGGAGCATATGCTCCGTCGCTTCTCGAACAACTGCCTGGATTGCCTCCTTACTGGGGTCGATATTTGCTACGGGTTCGGGTATTGGAAGTAGTGGTGGCTTGATATCTGGCTCAATCACCGGTGGTGTGGCACTCAGAGGTGTACTCCCTTGTGAGCACTCTACAGTGAAGAGAAATTGGGATGGTGAGAAAGGGAGGAAATTGAATTTGAGCATAATGTAATGGTTCGATATATGGAATAGAAGAAGAGTGGAGTAACATATTATGCCATACGGCTCCCACTACCAACTAACTTACCCTCAATTAGCATCGGCTCCGTTTTGATGGTGGGTCTCGTTAAAGGCGGAGTTGTTGGGATAGATGTCGGCGTGGCAGGTGTTGGTGGTCTGACTATAGGAGCTATAGGATGGGGTATGCGAGTAGCTGCTTCAGACAAGTGAGACTGGTGTGCCGCTACAGCAGCAGCAGCAGCCGTCTTGCCTTGCAAGCACTGTGTTAATGAAAAGCCAACATTTTCTGATGCTTGCGTCATGCTTGCACATCCTGTGTTTTGCAATAATTGTTTCAACAGCGCATTCTGCGACTCCCCGTGACTTGCCTGTGAGACGTTTCCCCCGGAGATGGGAATCGTCATGTTGGGAACTACCGTTGGAATATGCATGCTTGACACGGCCGTAACCACGTTTATGGTAGAGTTGTCATTCATCAGAATGGGCCCTCCGGACATCTGGGACGCCGGGATTGTCACCGTCTGAACGTTCGGAGAGGATGACGGTATCGAATGCTGAATGTTCCCGGCTGCTTGATGCATCGCAACAGCAACGTTGGCAGGAATCTGATGTGGTAATGTCCCTCCCGGAAGTGAGACTGGCAGAGACATTCGATTCTGCTGCGCCGACGCCTGCATTGGAACATTGACCGGGTTGCTGGTGTAAATTAGCGTCGTAGACGAATTCGGCTGCATTGAGATTGAGGGTGAGGCAGACTGAGTGGACGGCATGGTAGAGCCAGCAAATGTTGACAGTGGCACTGATGTAAAGGCTACGTTCACACCCTGCGGCTGAGAGAGCAGCGTAGGGACCATATTGCTCTGTGGCATTGAGCCTGGTGGCATGGGTGGTGGTCCCCCTTGTGGAACAGTGGCTGGGATTGAAAGAGCATTGACCTGAGCCTGAATTGGTGGTGGCGGACCCAACATTGTTGTCATTTGATGTGTGGATGTGAGACTCTGCGGCAGTGGCCCAAGCATCGATGCCGGAGGAATAAACGTTACTGATGCAACAGTTGAAGTCGATGGAGGCATTGGATGTATCGTAGTTAGTGTTGTATTGCTGTGCGAGACTCCAACAGGCACTGAAGATAAAGACATTTGAGTTGGTGGCTGTGAGGTTAGAGATTGGGTCAACATTGGAGCCGATACGGGCGGTAGATGTTGTAACTGTGGCTGAGTGGAAACAGGTGGCATGGGCATGGGAGGAGGTGGTGCAGAAACTACTGGTACTGGAACTGGCTGAGGTATCGTCATTGGTATGGTGGATGGCAAGGACAGCGGAGTTGATACTGGCAGTGACGTAGGCACTGGAGGAGGTGGAGCTGACACTACTGGGAGAGGCGTTGGCTGTGGTTTTGTCAGTAGCAAGGGTGCGCTAACTGGAGGCGCTCCCGATACTGGCACTGAGGACGGCGTGGATATCGCCAGAATTGGTACTGATTTCACAGCCGTCACAATAGACCCTGGAGCAATTGTTGGCTTCAAACTAGCAGCAGTTGTTATGTGTGCCTTGGTTTGCATATTGGCGTTTAGAACCACCGGAGTGCTCATCCCTGTAGAAGGTGGTGGTGGTGCTACAGAATTCGGCAAGGAAATCTTGATGGCAGCAGCATTTCCGAGAGGATGATTATTCATTGGTACACTAACTACAGGGGCGGATGTTGTTTGCACTGAACTTATATTAACAATGGATGATGGTATTATTATTGACGGAGGAGATTCTTGTACAACCTTCGAGCACGGAATGACGAGAGATGGAGGGTTTTTCGGAGGCATGGATTCTTGCACCGAGTTGGGCGCTGCAGCAACAGAGCTAACAACATGTGTGCTAATGGTTTGTGATGACGATGGATTTGTCACCACCAGAGTTGTAGCGTTCAGCGGCTTCGTAACTGTAGACGGCGGCGCAACTGTAGTTAGTTTTGCAAGGGGGAGTAGCGGTGGCGCAGATGTAGTAGTAGCCTTTGACACTACGCTATTCGTAGTCTCACTCTTCACTTGCACGCCCCCTGCATTGGAAGCAGGTTCCGAGTTGCCTGTATTTGAACCATCAGTATTGGATTGACTTGATGAGGATTCACCATCGGTACACCCTGGGAGGCGTGGCTCGGCAACAGTTTCATTTGACTGAGAGTGGGTCACTGTGATTGTGGTTTGGGTGACCTCTTCGGGAGTAGCGTTTGAGTTACTTGTGGGAACGCTTTCATTTATAACCGAAAACGGACTTCCACCCTTTAGACCCATCTTGCAAACATCGCTAGACCAGGAGAAAGTTGGAAATGGCAGAATCTGATGATTTGCTCCGCCTCCCCCACCTCCTGCAGACGTGACCACGTACTCCCCATGAGTTGGTGTTGCTGGGGCGCAAGAGTAAGGATGCGGAGTGGGAGGGAAAGATTGCACTACGTGTACATTAGCCGAGTCCGTGCCGTCCAAGGTAAATTGCGAATTATCCATTGGAGGACCATGAGGATTTCCTCCACCCATCCCATCCATAGTATGGCACTGCATTACATTCGATCCGATTGGTGTGTGCGGGCGACTGCCAGTGGTGCTTCGAGGAGTTAGCGGATTTTCGACGCTTTGCGGTCTGTCTGTCATTGGACTTGGAGCACCAATGCTGCTACTGCCGGAAGGTCGGCGCATTGGGGATGACGCTGGTGACACTCTGTTTTGCACCATCATTACTTGGTTGTTAGTTGGACTTCCCATCCCTCCCACAGGTGTCATTGGAGAAGGACTCCGCATGCTTCCCGACATGTTCATGTTCATATTTGTACTATTTGGACTTTGAGTCGGGAAGGGCACCCTAGCATTGACATAGTGCTGGCCACCCGGTGACATAGGCATTTGTGGTATATTTGGAAAACTCTGTGGACCTTTCACTCTCGCCAACACATCCTGACTGATCCCCACTCGTTGAAAACGTGGAGACATGGCTGTTAAAATCTTCATTTGATCTGCGGGCCCAACAGCTCGAACACGTCCCATTCCCTGGTTGTCCACGAAGCCCAGCGCCCTTTGCTGATGCATTGGAATCATGTTTGGATTTATCCCACGGACTATCATAATGCCTGGCGGTGCTTGGCTCACATTACCAGACTGAGATACAATGATTTGATGACTTGTCACATTTGGCGAGCCCATTCTCATCTGTACCTGCTGCTGCTGGCCAGGTAGCCGATTCTGAGGGATTTGAGGCGGCATTGGTCTTATATTTGGGTCGTTTGTTGGGCTGAATGGCATATCGTCAAGTGGATGCTGTCCTGGGACAACCACTCTTGGAGACGTCTGAGACAAGGTGGCTGAGTGAGGTCCAGGACTGGGTGTTAAGGGACTAGCCATCGGAGAGTGCTGCATAAGGGGAGACGGTGATGGTCCGCTCATTGAGGGAGACGAGCTAAGCATTGGTGACTGCGGTGTGGAGTGTAATGGAGAGGAAGCTGGATGGCCCCAACGGAGACATCTGAGTAGGCAAGTTATTTGGTTGAGCAGTATTTTGGTTACCCGGATTCATTCCCATCATCTGTTGCTTCTTTTGTTGCTTCGTTCGGTAGTCCTAATTAATGCAAGCGTAAATTTATTATTATTACAAATTCCATTAATTAATACTGATGATACGATACTTTACATACTTATCTCTTGGTTCCTCATTGTTTTTCATTTATGCATACAACGTATCTTACCGTGATCAACGTGTTGTGTTGGCGAGTCTGTTTTCGAGCTTGATCAAGTTGCTTCTGTATTCCTGGTAATTCCCGATTTATCCGTTCCAGTTCCAAATTATCTGCGTCACTTAACTGAGATCCAGACTTTTTCAACTGACGTACCTTGCACGTAAATGACTGAAACACAGAACATTTAACATTTAAGATATTTTGAAATTGGCTTCTTCAACAGTAGTAGTTTACACACGTATTATATATGTCATTATATAATGTACGAGACGAGAATCATCATCATTTGCTCACCTTTCTTTGCTTCCTCAACTTGTTCACCTCCGTCTCTACGCATTTTAGCTGTATTCCAAGCGCATTTTGTTGATTGTATAGCCAGTGCTCATACTGGACTTGTTGTTGCCGTTCCTGCTCTGTTGTAGGATGCTCAGGCGGATTAGGAGGAGCTGGCAAAGGCGTCAACTGCATCCTAGGACCCCCTGGCTGATTTGGCCCTTGAGCCGGGCCTAGTTGTGGCGGCAGCCCAGCGTGCACGTGAGGAGGTACATCTAAGGCATTTTGTGGAGGTGGTGCACTCAGACCCGGCGGAGCCCCGTTCGGACCACTGTCCATCTGCCATCCAGTACTCGGGGTTGTATGCACTTGTCCCAGAGTCGTTCCACTTCTGACAAACACACCGGGCTGTGTTGGGATTCCCACTTGTTGCCCTGTTGTACACACGTAAATATCACAAATGTGAATATCAATTATAATTATCGCGTGGTCATATAGCAAGTGTATAACTGATTACTACTCCATGCAGTGCATAAGTAAGAGTATCGTTAAAAGTATCGGCCATACCAACTATGTTTGGAGGAGACAAACTGACTGGAAGATTAGACGACGAGAGCACGTCAGCCTTGAGTCGCTCAAAGTCAAAGTCACTGAGGAGGGGTTCCTCCGGAGCTGCGCCCATCAGCCCAGGCGCAGGGATTTGCTTTTGCTGCTCTCGCTTCTCTTGTTCGAGCAGATCCTCCAACAACAAAGGCTGTTCCTATCGTAAAACACCCAATGTATCACTGATATCGAACCACGACCAACTTCCACGAAGGTTTCATTCATGATTGTATGGTCAGTAGGCGAAAAGCAGGAATAGTTTTAGAAGCATTATATCATTATTAGTAGTAAATATTCATCAGCTCTTCGATCCAGCAATGAGAAATTTTACCTGAAGAAGAAGAGTTCTACGCTGCGTCAAGTGTAAGTGAGGATTAGCATTAGAGGACATAGAAGGAGAAGCAAGTGAAGGTTGTACAGGTCGAATACCAACCCCGACGCCTGACATAGGCTGATTCCTTAGTCCCCCACTTAGAGTCGACACAGGTGGAATATTGGGAATCACACCACAACCATTCCTAATCCCCATCTAGCCCATATACATTTTGCAATGTTAAGCGAAAAGATAAAAGAGTTAAGTAATAAGAAAAAAAAACTGCAACAAAAGTGAGACTCAAAGCGCACCAACTCTTTTTGGGAGTAAATGACGAAATCTCTCGTTATTTGATATAGAAACACGTACCTGCGGCCTCCCCGGATAAGGTGGAGGGGGTCCCGGGTAAGGTGGAGGTGGTGGGGGTGGTTGGGTTGGCCTTAATAGCTGTTGTTCACCGGGAGCAGCCCCACCATGAATAAAATTTGAACTTGTTGGAGATAAAATGGACACATTTGGCTGGTTGGTAAGTGCATCCGTGACTTTTGTAATGCTGGACGTTTTGGCAAGTCCAGGGAAGTCTGATGGTATCCCTTCCTTTTTCTCATCCCTGGAAACACGGCAGTTATAATAGAGTTCAAGTACTTGCTTGAAATATTTCCAAAAAATAACTTTAAACTCAAGTCCTGGAGGAATGCCCTGGACTCCAACAACTTACTTATCAGGCTCATCTTTACGCTGGAGATCTTTCTCTTCCTTCTCGTCCTCCTCCAAGTCCAAGTTGTCCAAAATGTTTGTCTTTCCTCCTCCAATCACGTCGTCCATTTCAGAGTCGGCATATTCGAGAATGTTAAAGTCGTCTCCCATCCCAAGCAACTCGTCATCGTCCATTCCGAGATCTGCAAGCTCAGATGCCTCTCCCTCAACACCGTGATCGCTGTGCTCTTGTTCCAATTTTTCGAGTTCCTCTGTTACGCTGTCAGGGAGCTCTTGGTGGTCACTGGCCATTGTTGCAGGAGACACTGTCGTTGGTGCTTCCGAGGTGGGCACAGTGGCCACCATTTGAGGTTGTTGATGAGTGGAATGAATGTGGTGAGGGGACAACTGCGGTGAGCTAACTGGAGGTTGCAGTTGCTGTTGAGGAGCAGTATTGAGTGGTCGACCTAGATGTTGTGCAAGCATCGGAGATGTTGAAACTGAGACTCCAGGTTGACCTGCAGAATAATGAAATGACGATGAAAGGTTGTTGTGTATTACTGACCACATTTGCTCAACAGTTGCCAGTTTAGTATAAATATTATTATTATTATTAAAGACAGATTTGCTATTTACAATTCATACCTGGCACCGGCATCCTTTGCTGCTGGACAACCAAATGATCATACGGATCCAATGAATTGCGCAAGGGAGCATTTCCTGCAAACTGAGTGAAACCAGGAGGCCGCTGTGGAATACCTTGTTGAGACTGGACCAATATACCTCTCTGCTGGAGTAGAATCCTTGCTCTGGGATCGATGTTCTGAAATTTGGAGTAAGAGGGTTGTCGTCGTCATATTATGTAACCTAACTTTATTGAGAACAAGAACGCATACCCAATAAATAGGATTTCTATGAATGAAGGAGAAACGTACGTGTACAGAGGTAGGTGCACCGGGCGTTCCCAGTCTGAAATCGCCGATAAGTCTCGAACCTTGATGAGGTGCTAATTGTGGTACAATACCAGGACCAGGAACTCTGACATGCGAAGGAAGTAAGGGCTGGCGGAATTCTCCCACAGTAATCCCTTTCGAAGGAGCAGGAGAATTGGGCACACTCAGCCTTTGTTGTAACTGATTATCAACACCTTGGAGCTTTGTGGGGTCTTCTGTAACAAAGGCAAGGTGTTAGTCACCATTGGATAGAATTTTTACAACAAGCTATTTTAAGATATATATTATATAATTATTATATCATATACCAAGATTCCATGGGGCTGGAGGACGGTTTCCTGAAGGCACATCACCAGGACTTTGCGGGATTTGTTCTTGCTCCAACCTCTTCGTCTGATGGCGTTGTAGCAATCCCCTCAAATGTTGTTTAGCTTCCGGTGTTTGAGGCGAGGGGTTCGGTCTGGGAACACAGTTCACTTCCTCCACAGTTTGTGGGACAGGGCTATGACTGAACTGATCTCCCAGCACATTCTGCTTGTAAGGTTCGGACGGAGTGATGGAATCCGAGTCAAATGGTCTAGGCGGTAGTGGCGAATGTGGAACGTCACTTTGCGGGGTGGGAGGGTTTCCATATGGATCATTTGGTAATGATAGAGGTTGTCGTGGCTGATGAGTAAAGGGGAATCTGGCATACATGGGCCCTCTGATGTTCTGTTGACCTGTAGGCGTCTCAGGCCTGGGTGAATACACACTTGAAGGTGATGGAGGTGGCATGCCCACTGTCATGTTTGGAGGTCGTGGGCGACCCATTGGCAAACTTGTTGGGAAAGGCGGTCGAGCCATTGGCGAGGGTGAGTGTGGACTCTGTAATGGAAATCAGCAGGTTGTTGAACACACAAAAATCCCGTTGTAATATAAGCTTTATTGGAATACAAATATCATGGAATAAATTCAACAAACCTGTAGTGGCTGCCTGACACCTTCGATCCCGCTGGAAACTGGACTGCCAGGGGGCATCATTCTTTGCGGTACACCCATCGGTCCTATTCCAACAAAAGACAACAAGCACTCGTTACCTTCTCATTCTCATCTCCTGTTTGTGTCCGTGGGTGGTTGATCCGCAAAGTTCTTTAACTTAAACTTAACCTACCTGTTGCTGATGTAATAGGCATTGGCGGAGTACCCGGCATTCCTGCAGGACTACCCACAAGCATTGACTGGTCTTTATGCTGGTCACCTTGAAGACGCTGCTGCTCCGGTAGTACAACAGTCTGGTGCTGCTGCTGTTGGTGCTGCATTTGCTGTCTCTGAGCCTGCATCTGTTTCCACTGTCTCTCCTCTTGAGTTTCAACCCTGGCATTTTTAGGCTGACCAGACGCAAGTTTTTCTTGGTCCTGAAATTATAAAATGGAAACATTAGCCTTACCCTACCGGAGCCAATCTTTCTCTAAATTATTTATAGTCCCCAAAACATGTTTTTTATAGTAACGAAATGTTACAAACGATTAAATGTTATATACTTATATGACTAGAAAGCAGCAGGCTATATACATTTTAATATTAGTACCATTACCGAAGACAATAAAGCGGAAGCCACGATAATACTTAATATTTTACAATTTCAACCAAAAGTTTAGTAATATCATGCGTTGGGTTAACATAGGTAATTATTATCATAATGTATTGCCATGCTTGACGGCTGAAATTATTCCACTACCAAGTTTTAAATGGACAATTATTAATCATCCTCATGTTTGAAACATGCTGTTGTACGCTATACATAATAGTTCACTCCAACCAAGATACGCTCAATCAAATATGTACACACGAGAATAATACTACAGGAGCCGGGCTACGCCAGTCACACAGACACCGGTGGCAGGTAGTAGACTACTCAATCAAATCATGCTTGATTTCCAATAAATTTACAAAGCTACCCGTCCAAATGCAGACTTTTTTTCAATATGCATGCATTTTCATTCGTGAATATAACGACATTTTTTTTACAGGAGGACCCCTATTGGAAACAGGAAGCAGGTTTAGGTTTATAATATAATAGTAATGATAATAATAATATTCAAAAAATAAAATAAAATATTTAGCGGTACGTATCATGGGTATATACAGATATAGGTAGGTCGACTCTAACGCGAAATATATGGACTTACTTGGGCATCTTGGTAATAATAACATACAAAACTATAATATAGGTAGGTAGGTAAATATAATAATATTATATATAGTTTCGCCCACTTTGCTCTAAATAACGAGTTCCCATAAATTGGCAAAAATAAAACTGAAGAAAAAAACGCCTTAGGCAAACAGTCCCTTTATAAAGAATACATAGTAATAGCTGGCTACACAGACGAAAGACTCCTGGAGTGTCTTAAAATGCTCATGCTCACCATAATGCCTGCAAAACTACAGCTCTCATGACCAAGACCGGGTAGAGAGCGCGTAAGATCTGAAGGTGGCAGGATTCTGATATGATGGTCTCCTCCGTAGGAGTACTTGTGATGTGGAGGGGCATCTTTTTCGCCATATGGCATACTTTTTGGTAAATGGAGGTGAGGAGGGAGATTACTTGTGGGGGACTGGTTGCAAGCTACTGGTATACGAGAGAAGGATTGGACACAAGGGGAAACCTCGTGGGGAAAGGAGGAGGAGGAGGAGGAAGAGTAACAGGGGCCGTCTGTGGGACCCATCATGTCTGCATGATGGCATGGTGAGCGCCCACATGAACTCACTGAGTCTAAATCCATCTCAGTTTTTATGATCGTTGTATTTATAATATTGGATGACGGATTCCCTTTCAGGTGAGAATGGGAGTCACAATCTGGCGAGTGACTTAGGGAACCATCTTTAATGCTTGATACACCATCACCTCTGTTTTCTTTCGGCATCTAATAGAGAGTAGTAGCACGCATCAAAATACCGTAATGCAGTATTAGCTACTAGTATATATTTATCTAGTAGTTTTTTTAAAAGTCAGTTCAGTAGTATCATTTTTATACGTTTTGGCAAAAGCTACAAAACCAAGTAAGAATTTACGTTGCTAGCACCACCACCTTGTTTTTTTTTTTTAATTTTTGCTACTAGGAGAAACTTGTCATTGCTAATAATTGGAAGTGCTTTGCTAATTCATAATTATTAGAGAGCCAGAAAACGATATGGACTCGTTTCCGGGTTGCCTGATTCAGGTTGACGAGAAAGTCTGTCAATAATAATCTTACCTGCTGTGCTTTCTGCATACGACTTGCCGCACGATTCTCCCGAGCCTTTTGAAGATATGGAGCTTTCTTCTCAGTCGACAAGCTTCTCCAAATCTTTGAAATTTGCTTAGCTCTCTCGTTCCAACCTGCGGAAAGTTAAAGAGGAAAATTTACTGTACACACATTCTGACAAAAGTTGGACCTGTCGTTTGAAAAGTCATAAGTTTAAATCATCAAAAAGCGCTCACTAGCGTAGTCTCGTTTGAGTTCGGGATGATTCATGTTCGCATACAGTACGCAGGAAATTGTTGCATTTGGCCCGAGAGCTTCATCTGCTTCCCATTTTAGCATACTTCTTTGGTTATAGCTACTCGGCTGATCGGGATCAACTTCCGGTTGAGCAGGCCATGGACTTGGTGGCTCGCTAAAGGCAGGACTAAACTGTGGACTGCTACAATTTCAAAAAAAAATGCAAATTTCATGTAAGAAAATGAAACTTTGGCAGGTATTGCTTTATTGCCTAGTTCATATAAATATCCCTTCTTACTTGCTATACTCCGATGGATACGGCGAAGGCGGAGGGAAATTGACAGGAGACTGTAGGTTTTGCTGAAGCGGGGTTGCTCTAGGAAGACCTGGACTTGCTTGTACTGAATTAATAAAAATAATTTCACTCACTTAAAATGTCATGCTAACTTCATTTTCACATATATTAGGGCGTAGTTTATTTTTTAAAGTTGACTTACTGGGACCGGTAGTTGTTATGTTTGGAGGTATACCGGTGGTGGGACTGGAAACTGCGATGGAAGAGGGGGGCATGGGAGGATTTGAGTTGACACGAGGCGAAGATCCAACTGTTAGGTACACAGTTAAGTCATATACTTATTAGCAAGGTCATTGGTACTGACATTGACATGACTCCATTGGGTTTGCAATGATATAGTGTCCACGTATTACCTTCCGAAACTGCAGGCACATTATTGACTTGAGAAAATAATGTCTCCTGTGACTCTTCAATTAGTACACCCTTAAATATGTCTTCGACATCTTTCGAGTCCATACTTGGTAGTCCGGGATCTATATTCTCTAACCCAAACTGTGAGGTCAAGATATCATTGAACTCATCCTTGGGATTTACATCCTGCGAGTTTTGGTCTAATGCGAAGTCATTACTATCCTCTGCTCCACCTAAACAATCAATAACAAGAATAATTAATAATGATTCACGATACAAAATGTCCATTTCTATTTATACTAAAGGAAATATGCAAAGTATTCTATGCCTAATACCTCGGAAGTCCACCAAGCCCTCTTCCACTTTAATATCATCCCCCTCATTCATGATGTTATCCATGAAATCGTTATCTAAGAGATCTCCACCAAGGAAATCCTGTAGCGCAATTTCACTGTCGTCATCGTCGACGATCTATACGAACAGGCATGTTTTTTAAAATTCATCATATTCAACTTGAAATATGATATGTTATTGGAAAGCTCGTGAAATGGAAGGCATGAAAATCTTACGGGTGGAGGTAGCTTTCGAACTTCCTTAGAAACTTCCGGTGCCACATGATGAGTAGTTGGTTCCGGAATTTGACGATTGTCCGGCTTAGTTTTTTCGGGTGACTTTTGTTTAGCTTTGATTGCTTCAATTTCCTTAATTTCTTCCTATAATCACAACATAAAACATAAAAAGCATTAAATACATGTGGCTAAAACCATTAATATACATAATAGCAACATGCTGCTGCTGAAGGTTTTTTTACTTACCTTAGATAGCTTAATAACATTATCATTTTTGATTGATGGGGTTGCTTCTTCGAGTTCGTCAGTTCCTATCAAGTCAGTCTCTTTTGCACTTGGTTCAAGTAAAGTTCTTCCGAAAAAGGCCTCCTACAAAAGGTTCAATGGTAATATTCAGTTTTTTGTTCCAATCAATGGAGGATACTATTAATTCACTACTTCACTATTAATAATTAAATTACCTGAAGGTATACTGGGAAATTTTCTACCAACTTATTCTTAACTTTTCTTCTTTGAGCTTTTCTTTTTGGTTTGTCTCCAGTTTCATTAACAAGTGAATCAAGACTCATGTCATCATCGTCTTTATATCTTGGTCCCCTAATTCTAACAAGGAATCCACCTATTCCTAGTTTTTGAAGGCTCCTTTGTCTCTTCTTAGCCTCTCCTTTGTCTGCAAAAATAGTCATTATGGGAATGTAACGTGAGCATATATATATTACGTATTACCGTAGGGTAATACTAGTTTTGCTTTCATTCGTATTAATAATACCTTTTTCATTTATTTCATCCGCAGCAGCTTCTCTTGCGTTCCTTTCTTCCGCTGTTAAACATTGACAAATGCATTGTCATGATGATGATGAGAGTAGTCGGACAAATTTAATTTATTTTTTTTTGTTTCGATTTAATGTAATGAAATCTTACCTCCACCAGATACAACTGACTCAATGGCTGCTAAAATACCAGCTTCCATGTCCGCAATATTTGGCATCTTCTTCCTTTTCTTCTTTGGATGCTCCAAAGATAAGGATTTGATATGAGACATTCCTGCGTCTGACAGACACACCCCGTCCACATGAAATTGCGACGTACCCTTCGAGAGATCTGTAGTCAAGAATATTTGGTTGATAAATGCCTCGATCCAACCAACTCCGCATGCACCTTTTAAAATTATACCTGACTAACCGGACAACAAAATGAAAGGCATAAGATGCATATACTAACCTGGAGATTTAGGAGGAATTTCTACTTTGGTAACGATAGGCTGAGGAGGTGGTCGCAAATGTGGAGGTAAAACATCGCTTGGTCTACATAATACACAGTTGTAATTCTCATCCGAGCATTTCTCTGCATCGTCATCGCTCTTAATGGAATCACAATTTGCATGAATCCATCTGGAAAGTCAATTAAGAAAAAGGTTGCAACTAATAATAAACAAGTCTTCAATACCATTATTCTCCAGCCAGCCAGCCAGCCAAGCCAGCTGCTCATAATATCCCATGCAGATTGCTATTATACACTCATTTACCTATCACACTTGGAGCACTTGATTATCATCTCTCCCTCGGTATATTCTAATTTGCACACTGGACACGTAGAAAACGAAGCACAAGGACCGCAAGTTGTGTAGTTATTATGCCATATACTGTTCCTCCCAGGATCATTTGATCCACAATATTGACAAATTACGCACCTATATAATACAGAACCACAACGTAAATCAAATATTGTCGTCGTCGTGAGTCATTTGCATGAAGACGTTCTCAAATATTGAAAACTGATATTTCTTCATAACAAAGACACTAATCAGGCAAGACAAAACCACCTTTAAGGAGCAGAAGAGATTTGTCAGAGTAGTTTTGATGTATAATCCTTCATTCTTACCATTTGCACTTCCAAGTGCCATGGGGCACACTATCTAATGGAGGATCCATACAATAAATATGAAAAGACACATCGCATTCATCACATAATAATAATCTGGCTTCATCATTCCGCTGACCGCACCCTTCACACACCGTACAATCCAAACATCTCCATCCTTTTTTAAGAATAACTCGGTTAACCTATAGAAAAAAAGAGCACAAATGAACAAAAAGGTTTAAACTCCAGTTAGTTTTTATAAACCCTTCTTTCTTTCTCCTCTTCATCCCTTCCACCCTTCTGCCCACCCACCACCCTCCAATCACCAATAAGCTTAAAAAATTCACTCCAAGATTCAGGCCACCCCGTCACTCATCTTACCTTAACATTAACACAATAAGGGTGGTAACATTGACCACACTGAGCACAAGCAATTAGTCGACCCTCCAGATCATTGCCATAAGCTCCACACATCACACAAACATCTTGTTGCAGAACAAACTCGTCACGGGCTGAACACAATATCATTCGGTTTTCTACTCCTACTGGCTCCTCCCTCTCCTTCGGAAAGGTGTCCGTTGAGGTGGTTCTCTGTTACACACATCATAATAATAATATGTCAAAGGTTATTAAATACCTAGCCATGCCATATATATATATATATATAATACCTCCAAAAAAGAGGTCATTCCCACTAACTACACCATGGATATTATGCGAATGGAGGTTTAAAATCGTCGTAATTAATAATAAGAATAATAATAAATTAAGTAATTGCACTCACATGCACGCGTCCAGTACCAAACATTCGAAGCTTTGGTTTTGGTCCTCGTTTCTTGCCAAACTCGCTCACTTTACTCCGCCTATTGTTATTTGTACTATACTGACCCAGTCGATCCAACCCTTTGACACGACCTGTCCCCAGGGATTTCCGCTTGTGGAGTTTAGCCTCGTAATTCAGTAACTTATTATCCTTTGGTGTGACGTGATGGTGAGGCTGGTGGTGGTGGTGTTGGTGGCTGTGGCTGTGGCTGTGGCTATGGTGGTGGTGGTGGTGATGCTTATCATCAACTATTGCTGCTGCCGCCGCCGCCGCCGCTGCTGCTGCTGCTGCTGCTGCTGCTGCTGCGCTCTATCAAGTTTTAAATCAAAAGAAAAAATCAGGACACCAATGTCATTATTTTTATTATATATTTTCGGATTTCAAAAAAAAAAATCTCCAGCAAAACATGTGCCTTAAAAGTAAAAAGATAACATCTTATCGACGACGACGACAACGGACAACACCCCCCCCCTCCTCCTCCTCAATCAACTGTCATTTTCATACAACTCGTTCGTGACGTCAGTCTGTCGTCGGTTCTCATTTTTTCATGAAGCATCATCACAAGCGGATTTTTCTATTTGTAGCTAACAAAGCATCTTGGAGACTCTCGCTCGAGAGAGGCATCTTTGATTGGCATTTTATATGTTTTGCACTTATCCGGCGCAATTGGGCCATTCACAAAGAACACACACGTGCTCATCATATAATACCTACCTACATGCTACAAAGGCAATACATAAAAACAACTTGCTGTTTTTTTATGAGATACTTAGTTGCCTACATGATTGCAGGTGTTGGTTATTTGGTTGGAACAAAGCCAGTTAAGACAATAGCCTCATTACTTGTATTCCAGGAATATATTTATATATAATAAAAAAAATCATCATCATGAATTTTAAAAAAAATCCTTCGTCCTCCTTGAACACAAGTACATAGTTACCTACATATTATTATTTAGGTAGTGTTCGTTGAGTAGGTACGATGTGAACGAACGTCATTTTTTTTTAAACAATGGGTCTTTGTCAATTTTTTTTCTTGGAAACTCTCTGGTCAAATGTGGATCGAGCCATAAAAAGTTAATCGATATTTATGCAAATTAGGTGAGTGGCAGGAGAGAAATTTTTTGTTTTTGATCCAACCACAGTTTGTTATGATATAAGTGGGATGGGATAATATAATATATCGATCGATATATTATGCATTATGTTGCGGCTGTTCGAATTATGTGTCGGTGTCGGGGGGAGGGGAGGACTTGTCGGTGGGTTGGTGTCACACCACGACAACTGTGTAGTCGGTGTCGGTGTCGGTGGTGGGCGATAGGAAATACTAGTAAGCGATATAATAGTAATACACAATTCAATAATAATAATAATAATAATAATTGACTAACCTTTTCCGGCCACAAAATGTCATTACTATTTTCAGTACTGAGGAGTGAGTCGTCTTCCGGAGAGAAGAGGGTGTCTTGGGAGGAAGCGTTGTTGTTCAGAACAAAGTTGTCATCAGATCCTGGCTCGTCGGAAATGCGTTTGGAGGAGGGCACGACTCGCGGAGGTCCTCCGGGGATGGCGGGTAGTTGGCCCGTAGGTGGTGGATTCTTACACTTGACGCACACGTACTCGTACTCCGGCTGCACGTCCTTCCGTTGCTGGTAAGTTGAGAGGTCAGCGGCAGGGTCGCAGGTGCCGTGGACGTATCTGTGTGGTGAATTGAGTATTACAAGTACAAACATTTAATTTGGAGGTTGGAGGAATTGTTTTTGTAGTCCTTGGAGGTCTCGTTGATGATGTAGAGATGTTTTATATAATGTGTAATTTATCGAGTGACTTATATATATAGCTCGTACTTTTTGCAGAGGTGACATTGGAGCATTAGCTTCTGGGCGACGTGTCGGTACGCCTTACCACACATTGGACACGCCAGCCCCTTATTTCTTTGCTGATAGCAGGAGTCGCAAACGGAGAAATTGGCGTGCCACCTGGAAGAGGGGCCGGAGCCCGGTGTCCGAGCGCCGCAGTCAGTACACATTCGACACAACTGGAGGAGGAAAGAGGGAAAGTCGTGATAAGCAGGAGTGACTCCGGCCGGTGAGAAAATATAACATGGTGCTTTGTTACTTTGAGAGCATACCTTGCATTTCCAACTGTGCTTAGGTATTGATGATAATGCAGGTCGTAAACAAAATATATGATAAGATTTGTCACAGGTGTCACATGGAAGAAGCTTGCTTTCATCTCCTGGCTGCCTGCAGGCCTGACACACCTTGCATGCAGGACATTGCCAACCTGCTCGGATACCTGGAACAAAATCATTATGCACAAGAGAGATTATAGTGAGACTATATATATTTAAGTAATTATTGTTATCGCTTGATTTTGCTTTCATTTGTGAGGAATTCCTACCGGGATCGCAGTTGAGTGCCATGCAACCGCCGTGATAGTGGTGGCCACACGAACTGCACATTAACAATGATGAAATTTTCCCAGGAGAATCACAAACCGTGCAGTTTGCCTTGTCTCCAACTAAGGATACTGCTAAGTCTAAATGCGACGAACATAACACAGTTTTTGAACAAGGGTCTTGAAATGCACCGCTGAGGGCTGCGCACGGGAAATGGAAAACAGCGCTACACTTGGGGGCCTTGCAGTTGACACCGGCACCCATATTTCCACAATGCAAGCATCGTTGGCTCAAAGAGCGGATGAGCTCCGCTTCGAGATTGGAAAGGGAGTTGTCGTCTTTTGGAGTGACGCCGTTGCACCAGTTAGCACAACCGTGATGTACGTAGTAGTATCCTGAAATGGTTAAGTGTGTGTAGTCAATTATAAATGATGGCATCATAATAATTATTTTGTAATTTGTGCATGTTGAACTGTTGACTGTCTTGTCTATTTACCAGAGGTGAAGTCAAAGATGCTGCTAAACTCTGGTTCTTCAGGATACCCACAAACCTCATCAACTGGCTCATTCATACTTTCCAAGCTGCTTTGAGATATAAGCCTTCTACATTAGCAAGTGAGAAAAAACACGCCGAATGAATTTGATGATGATATGTTCGAGAAGGTATATGAAAGCAAATTGAACACAAGAAGGAGAATTTTGAAACACCAAATAGGAACTACATGCAGCTAGTAAATTTTTGTTTTAAATTTTACTTCATTTTTCCAGCTCCCTTCTGTCGGCGACAGGAGAATCCAGGTTTCTGTGCCTTCTCATTGTTGACATCCTTTTCAGTTTTTGTTTTAGTGGTAAGCCCGGCAGAGACAGCAGCAGGGTCGAAGCTCTCAGGAATCTCAATTCGAAGTAAATCTCCTTGTCCTAACATACTCCTTTCTCCCAAGTTACAAAACGCACAAACTTTCCCAGGCCTGATAAAAACGAGACAAAAGGAGTGTAAATTTAATTTCTACTGCACTTTAAATTTTTGTTAAATTCCAGAGTTCCAGCAGTTCTCGTTCTCATCATGTTACTATATAGCTATTGAGTTCCGTACCATTGCTCTGGTAGGAGGGAGAGATCTTCATGTAGCTTTTCTAAAGATGAGGCAACACTGCTGGTGTCGGACTCTGCAGCATCGTCACCTCCTCTCGGAGGAGATTCATGGCTTATTGCACTCAACTCTCCGAAACTAACTGCCATGTTGGTCCCGCCAGCGGAAAGTAATCCATCACTCTTTTTCCGGCCTGGAATTCCTCGATTCAAAGAAGGTCCTGGCATCCCTCTACAGAGTGGTTTACAACACAGGATGGTAAGAGTATAAAGCGGTGAAGTTGTCGGTCTCCAGTTCTCAAATGATGTTAATTTATCCCAACAAAAATTAATAATAATTACTTACGAAAATAAGTTTTTGGTCTTATGGTTCAACCCCAACTTGTGTACTTTTCCTAGACCCACATTGTTGTCCTTCCGAGGTCTCCCAGGTCCCCTTTTTACCGTGTAAGCAGGTTTCCCACTACCTGGCTGATGCGGAGGATGTAGCACTGTTAAAAGCTCATTTGACCCAACAACCCCAGCAGCACCGGGGTCGATGGATTCCTCCTGCGCAGTGATTCCCATTGAAAAATGATGATTTCTAGCAAATCTAGAATCTAAGGTTGTGTCTACTCATTGTAAGTTTGGTGTGATTTCTGACGAATAACTGCTTGCTGGAACGACTGATTAACAAAGCAAAGCTAACTTTACACATTTACAACGTTTACCAGTTTTCCAGCCAGTGCATTTTTCTGCCTTTGGAATCAATTATTATTATATTATATGCAGGAAATAATAGTAAACTTGAGTTTATTATTACGAATACACTAGTGTAAATAATCTGTAATCTGTTTGTATGTACTATGTGTATATGGGAATAATAATATGGGAAGAGTAGTACCAACTATGTATACACTCTCTAGTGGGATATCTGAGAAAAAGGGTTAAGCTTTTTTGCTAGGGATGAACACTGAACATAGGGATGAAGGTGGTAGAGATATTGGATGGAGATGGTTTACAACAGCTAAGATAGCTCAAACAGTATATTGTATTATAGTGGTAGCTTTAGCTTGTACGTATTCGTCGCTGGTAAAAGTAAACTCCTTCAGCAGAAGAAGAGATCCCCTTTCCTCAATGTCCACTCAGGTTGGCTGTCAGTAAAGGCATTTGTGGGAATTTTTGGAAGATTCTTCTCAGTTCTTTTCTCTTCGAGTCAGATGACGCTTTGCCAGATACTCTATCCCCTCGCTTCACTGCTAAAACCAGCCAACATAGCTCCAACAAACTACACTTCCCTCAAATGACCAATCCGTTCAATGAGCTACAGCCTATGCAGCCAGTGAGGGATTGGGACCTTGAAATCTCTGTGGCCAAAGGTGTGTCCATTGTTGCTAGAGGTGAGCTGAGCGCACTGGCAACAAAAATGCTCTCCGTATATCCGTATTCCAAACCTTAGCTTCTATAAACGGCTAATACTCATCATTTAATCTCTCCAACTAGCTATTTCCGAGCAGAACAGACAGTTTACAGAAAAACATCACAGAAACTACACTCCACTACTCTCCACTACTCTAGTCCATTATTAGCTTGGATCGGTCAAATTTGTAAAATTTTATGTCACTGTTCAATTTTTGAATCTCTGTAATACTATTAGTAATAGTAGTCCGTGTCAATATTGTTCCTAATTTAGTCGAGAATTGAAAAAGGCAAAAAAATTCACTTATGCATATGCTCAGCAACTAATATTTTTAAATTTTCCGTTCAAGTATAAACCAGCAAATAATATTCTGTATTTTGGAAATTGAATTAACTAAATTCAAGCTTGATTTGGCAATATCCTCGAGCTCATGTCTAATAGCTACTTCGATATTTACCATCAATGGAAACACGAATGCGATGCAAACTATCTCAAAAAACGTAGCCGTCCGATTTTCCATCGTCATCATAATATCCAATTTTTAGGTACTTTTAAGTTAAGAATTTATTACGCATCGCAATTGCCACCGTTGTGTAATGCTATGACTGTGGCGTTTAGTGTTGTTGTCGACTTATTCTAATTTCTGATGGTATGATAATGCCTTGAAATTTAAATGCATGCCGATAATATTGTTTTCGTAAGTATGCATGGTCCCAAGGATATCCTTGTCTACTCACCTCCAGTAGTCATTTCAATAGAATGGTTGATAGTGTTCAGCTGAAAAGTAAACAGAGCAGTGTTTGTGGTCCGGTCGCTAAGGAAAACTTTTTATTTGGGATTGGGACCCCATCATAAAATAATAGAGGTTTTTATCGGTACTACCCTGGCTGAGATAAATGTGAATCTATTATCCGATTAATTTGCATATCGTCAATGTACTCTGCCCTCCTCTCTGTCCCTAAGAAAGTTACGTAATGAAGAATGTGCGAGATTATATAGTCAATAGTATTATGAAAGGCTACAGTTGCGTTGCGTCGTGGTGCCAAGGGAATCTCAAACAATCCTCCGAAAACTCTAACCCTCTTTTAATATTATATTATTATTACTTATTTTAGTTTTTGTAGTTTGGTCCCTTTTGCTTCGCTATAAATTGTGACCGGATCAAGAAAATGATGATGTCGTGGATATCTTTTTCGTTGCTTTGTTCTCATTTCGAAGAATTCGCTTTGTTTTCGTACGATACAGTCAACAAGCAAGCACACGAGACCCTTGAATGACTGTGTTTTGATATTTATGTACTAATTACTAAAATTTTTATAAGCGGGTTACGTCGTTTTGCTGAAATCACAATCAACAATACAATGAATAAATTACAATAGGTAACCTCGAATTTGACTTATGTCGTATATTATGTGTACATCTTCAAAAGATTATGATGATGATTTTGATGATTTTGATGATGATGATGATGATGATGATGCATTGTTTTTCCGAAATAAAAGGAAACAAAAACCAAATTTGCGTATTATGCAGGTTCCATTCCATTGCACACTGCATGCAAGAGTTCTAACGATAATGAATTATGAATTACATGGTTAAAAATAGATAAATAATGCTACATGACACACTAAATCCAGTCGTATTGCTTTAAAAACTTTAATATTGCGATATAGCTTTTATTTTTCTTCTCTTTATTTCGATATTCGTGTCGATAATTTGATGATGATGATTATTATTATTATACTTTTCAAATCCAGTTGTTGTTTTCTCGGTGACCATTAATAAAATCATAATGTTGAAATGTTTGAAACATTGATATTCAATCACAACACACAGCGGCGGCACACACTCACGTATAATGTATTACTCTTTATTTAATACTCGCGTCAGGAATTTTCTCCCATTTCTCAATTTTTTTTTAAATCTGTTTGTTTCGAAAATACAGTGATCTCGTACAACCTACATAATAATATATTCATATTGTTTTGTGTGGATGATGCATTTTATATATTTTTTATAGTATTACACACCCCACCACCCCACTAACTTATTGTTGTTGTTTTTTTTTCTTCTAAAATAAATATCCGAAGAATATTTTGGTTTAAAGAAATATAAAAATGCTAATAAATCGCTATTAGTATGTATTAGTATTGGAGGCAATATACAGACGTCTCTTGAGACACAATGCGCCCGCGTCGACGACGCCAACTTCACAAGAATGAATAATTTGGGTACTTCGGTAGCAAAGACATTTATGATATTTTTTTCATTGGATAATCGTGCTCGGTCGGAGTGTGTATAGTAAAGTTTTAGAATGTGTTTTTGTTTAAGAATGTTTTTGCTTGTAACATTCCTTGGTTGATAATATTATAGCACTATATATTATAATTATTTTAATAATGTATACTGATTGCCTGGGTAGGATTCGGGCACTGATGATGAAACCTTCACTTTTTTGTTAGCTGTCTTTGCTACGAATTACCGGTATTAATTGTTTAATAATATATAATAAGTTTAGCCTGTCAAACCAGTATGTATTTTTTTTCTCGCGTGTGGTTTGATTTGAGACGAGTGAAGACTTGCTGAAGAAATCAGAGTTGACGACGACGACGGATGCTCGTCCCACACTCACTATCAATCTACCAGTATCATCATTCATGGTAAATTTCAGCTAGATAGAATACATATTTTTTTTGTTTACATAAGTGTAGTCATTCATGTGTTTGCAAACTACACCGTTTTTTTAAAACTCTTTTACTCTCCTCGCGTTTCTTTTAAAGGTGTGAATGCCTGAGCAGTTCTTGATTTATCTCCGTCTATATCTTTATTTGGTTTAATGCTATAATTTATATTCCTTTAAATATAATGTAATGCGTGCGGTTTAAAATGTTTGCATAATATGTATTCGTTTCAGCATTGTTCTGGTCCAGCACTGCTGCTCCTCCTGCTACCCTTGTGCAATGCGGTTCAACAGAAAAGCTTTTTAAATATGTGACGGTAGAGGCCAAAAAAGCAGATTTTAAATTGAAATAAGTAGTTTACACGTGTAACAAAAAAACAAAATTAACTCAGCTTCATAATAATATGACTATTTTTGGTTTAGGTAACGAAACTTGTGTGTGTGTGTGTGTGGGCGACTGAATTACTGAATAGTGAATGAGTAGAATCTTGAAAATAATAATAATATAGTGAGTGAAATCAGGAAGCCCTCGGCATGTGGCAGCAGCAGGTGAATAATATGCCTAAATTTGTAATTCGTCGAGATTGTTGAAATCTTACACGTGTAGTTATGTATACACTAATAAACTAAATATTTAACCAAGTGTCGTATGAACGTGTATGCAGAATGTGAATAATTATTAAAATATATGATAATAATACACTAGCACTAGTCCGGCATTTCAATTGAAACAATGGGCACAACAGGTTTTGAGTTAATCTTAGATATTACTATTGCAGAGGTTGATTTGCTTGAGGCCTGGAATTCCGAGCCACCGTCAATATTATCTCGGCCATTGCTGTCTTCATCGTCTTGAACGCTGTACGAAATATTGCAGTACTCCTGGAAGCAAGGACAAACGTCTAACAAAAAGTGACAGAAATTCTTGCGGATCCCGAACCACCCTACGGACGGAGTTAAACAAAGAGAGAGTTATTGATGGACGTTTGAAGTTTGCATTATTATTATTATTGTAATATGAAAGGTGCATTATTTACAAGACAGAGTCTATATTTGCAATGGTCACTTACATTTGTTACTTCGTTTATTGCTGAACGATGTGAGTATCAGCTGAATGTAAGTGAGGTATAGTGGAGACACTGCCACCATATAACTTATATTCATATTCTGATCTAGTTTATTCGTAAGTAATACCTGCACACAAAAATAAAATCAATTAATTTTATCTTATGCTAAATATATTGGAAATCAAATTTGTTGGATTTGGCATTTCAGCGTACCTGAAAAATAAGTATGGGTATCACAAGAAGGGTATACCCGATCGCAGAGCTTATTGAGCTACGTCTTTGCTCAGGGTTAACTTCGGGAGCCCGAAAAATAATACCGGCAAAAATTATGCTGTACAGAACGCCCACGAGGGAAACACACAGCAGAATCCATAATGGCACAAAAACAACTTCCCAGTCCCACGAAATGAAGTTGTCGAGACGAAGGGCAAGAAAAATAAACTGTAGAATGTTGACTGAGCAGAAGAGCTCCAGCTGAAGATGGCAAAAAAAAAATTAGCAATGAATCATCATAACATAACTAACTTCACATTATTGGTGAACTGTTGTTGATATCATGATGGTTATGTAAGATTTACATACGTCGAATGATCTGTCGTTTTTCACTGCCCAAATACATATCGCTATTGAAATTATGGATATGAAAATCAAAGGTATGAAGACGAGGATCCAGAAATGACGTTGTGATTCAAGATTATCACAGACCAGCAATTCAAACATGAGTAAAAGAAGATGTAGAGCGAGGGTCATCATCATTGCTTTGTACTGTATATAAGCTTCCCCCTCCATTCTAAGGAAATCAAAAAGGAAAAAAGTATAATATTTGACAATTCTATAATATAGATACACTTGCCCGACGCAACATCTCCGTGTCAATCTCTGTCAGGTGGAGCGCAACTCGGGATGTTCGAAAATTTATATATAAAAAAACTGACCACAATGGAGTAAGTCCTACTCCTACATACCTGTAATGTGGATGCCTCCACCAGACAATGCTCCCCACCACAGCACCCAGTACAACCATAAATTTCCACAGCCATATTGGTGTGAAAACAGCCCAATAACTCCATGTTATTGTTTCATCTTGTCGAAGGGCGATTAATATTGTGAAGACAAACAGACAGGAATATACTACAAATTTGCTGCAATCCAAAGAACACAAATTTGTCATTATCAACACTTGGCTTTCCCCTCTGCGCGCGTGTGTGCGTTGATGTTTACCTAGGATTAAAGTCTTGTGAGATTCGTTCGACGTTCATTCTGCATGTTATGAAGCGAGTAGAATTCCTAGGAAGAAGACAAGACAAATGAGGACAATTAAATCCCTCGTTTCTTATGAAACATCATCATCATCATGACTTCATTGATTGTAAGTAAACACACAAAGCTGGTGACAATAAAATTTTAGAATCCCATTGGCTTGACTGACTCACTATTAAAAAATTAGTCCATCGTGATGTACTCTTTGGTGTCTTCATTAGGGTTGTTGTATAAAGTTCACCAGTGACGCCCGTGAAGCAGCAATGATCAGTGTGACGAACAAGTAGGAGATTGTGATCGCGTGTGACGCTTTTGAAATTTACACAGACAGACGACGACAAACAAACTCTACAGTTGTTTATAAACTTTTAAACGGAACACTCGAGGATGTGATGAGCTGAAGCGTTGGCATTATTATTGCAAAAGTGTTGTTGAGGTCTATTTTGTTGATTATTTTACCTGTAAAGTAAAAATTAACGTTAGGTTAATTTAGCATTCTCTACATCTTAAAAATATTGTCTAATTATTATCTAATCACGCTATCAATTCATTTCAGTCCTTATTACAAGAAGCAGATCCGTATCATCCCTACCCCATATTATAATGTTATTGTTGCTTAATGAAACCTTTTTTCAACTAACCGGAGCAGCTCTCAACAACTGTCGAAAAACCTTGTGGAAACATGACATTTTTTTATTTCCTCAAACTTACTTTGAAAGGGTTGCAGCAGCGCAGTATCACATTGTCTTGTCTCTCTTCTTCTTGTCTCCCAACTCGTTGTTCCAATGACTCAACTAAAAAATACTATCTCTCCAAAAGCACACCTTTTCTTAATTACAGCAGCACATCGGAAGTTTTTAAAACCTTTCTGAACTATCCTCTCTCTCTCATGTATTCTTCCAACATTAATTTTTTGTCATCTATTTATATCTTGTAAGGGTAAACTTTTGCTGGTACGAAAACACAACATATTATTTCTTTCCACACAGATGACACACTATAGCTTTGCTCGTAGGTTGGTATATTATATAGGTGATGTTTATTTGGTATCATTTTAAGGTTGCCATATTCATATACATAGCATTGCATTATGTGAATGTACATATCATGTACTCTGGGATTGGGATATACGTAGTTCTCGTTCTCGTCTTGTATCCAAAATGATTGTAAGCTTAAACAGGCATCCCTTTTCTTTCTTTCTTTCTCAAGAGTCGCAAGACAGGAGTTAAGAAGACAGACCCAAAGTACGAACGAATACACATAATAATACACAAACCTTCTTCGACCTGTTTCACGTAGAAATGTGACACACTTCCTGTGTATTACACACACACACGAAAAAAAAAATGTTTTACTACTATGCATTCTAGTAGAAAAGCCAACCCTTTCTCATTTGTCTTTGTGTATTATTTATATTATTATGTTCCTAAAAAAAACTAGCAGCCCATGAGAAAAACTGGCTTATAGTACGGAATAATTTTTGTTTGGGTTATTGTATAAATAATGCAATGCATAAGAGCGAGGTGAGAGAGAGAGAGATGGAATGTGTGAATGGAACAGGCAAAATGAAATTCATGAAATATCCTTCTCATAAATTTCCTCCATGCAGTACAACTGGCACGGGCAGAGATTCATAATATATATAGTATAATAAATTTCACTCGTGCATTTCCTTTCCGGAGGGGATGCTTTGAAATATTTACCTAGTTTGGAATATT
Organism: Dicranocentrus wangi; assembly: GCA_036850665.1. Taxonomy (NCBI): domain Eukaryota; kingdom Metazoa; phylum Arthropoda; class Collembola; order Entomobryomorpha; family Entomobryidae; genus Dicranocentrus; species Dicranocentrus wangi. The sequence goes on along the minus strand of JAANSN010000024.1, from coordinate 8,431 downwards.
ACACAATAATATTTCCATCCCCTCTGCTCTTCCTTCCGCTTACAACCCGAACCCGTTTAATAATTTGAGCTTTTTGGAATAACGTCTAAAAACAAGGAAGTCAATGAAGCCGATACGTGTACTAGGTTTGCATTTTGCAACAAATACTACCACCGCAACTCGGGTATTTTCAAGGCGTGGAAACTCAATTGAGATATGCTTGCATAAATCTTAAATGCTACCATTCCCTATGTCAACAACGGTCAGCGTTTCCATCGAACCAAGTACAAAATATAAACTCGAGAAAGGCTGCACCAAAAGTGGAATATCTAAATTACAAATTTTTTTTAGCCTCGCTCGCAGAGATATTTATTAATAACGAAAAAGTTTTACCTTTGGGAGGAATCCGTCACTTGGGTCGGTTCTCGGACCGCTTCCAAAACTCCAACTTATTTCCAGAGGTAGGATTTCCAGTATCCAGCTAGCGATAGCGAATAGCGATAATACTTCCTGTTCGTCCCTTAGTTTTTACAGGTCGATTAGTTTTTGTATCCAGTTCGCTGATATACTTATAATATGTCTATGAACTTGGGTCGTTGGTCGTCCCAGTCCTAAAATGAAAAAAAACTCTCTCTGTGCAACATTGCAACTGGTCGGTGTTTCTGGTTTGCTTGCATGGAAAGATTTTTTTGTGCAGAATACATACATCATACAATATACACACGGCTTTTGTGTCATGTCATGTAATGCATTCACGAAAGGATAATACTATAGAAAAGAACTGTGTGGTTAACAGATACAAATGAGAATATGAAATGCAGTATAATACCTTTTCCATGAAGGTTGCAATGTGTCCAAAAAAGACACTTGGATTTCGAAAGACTTAATCTGCATTAGCATTTTTACAAGATAATCGCTTCAAAGATCAAATCATAATAATAATATATTCGAGTATCCTCATCCATAATTTATCACGTTGCAAAATGCGAAAGGGAAATGTGTTTGACGCATTTACACTAATTCAGGGAATTTTGTTGTCTTCACAGCCCTACAATGGCTTCTTCTTTTGTTTCAGGTTATTTTCTAGAAAAAAACGGGTAATATACTATTAGCGTTAATGATGGGTGTATCCTTTTTTATAACTATACTATAGATATAACGTGAGAAACTTGATTCGCATATAGGCAGAATATGTATTTTTTTTCTCTCCTTTTATAAGAATACTTCCCAAGTTGAACACTTGAACACTAGAAAGTCACAGCTCAGCTCAGACACGGCATGACACAGTTTGTCCATGTCCATTCATCATTCATCCAGAACGGCAGACAAGCTGACTAGGACAGCAGCAGTGGCACTCGCTCCGTCGTCGTCGTCGTCATACTCACAATCAGCACTCCTATCCTACAAGAAATGGCAAATGTGCTATACACATAAGAAGAAGGATCTTTGCTTTACGTTCTCAGGGAATTCGGGCAAAGCGAATAAAGGTTGAAGAAAATGCTTTTTTGACTAGCTTTGCTACAAGTTATTCAGCAGCTTGATGCACAAAGGAGACCATGCTGAGGATATTATGTAGCGTTGGCGTTTCTTGAAAATAGTACGCTCTTTTAACTAATTGCAAAATAAAGGTTCCAAATTGTGCTTGAGATGTGTGTCTTGTAGGTTTGAAACGTTGTAGTACGAGAGACATTAAAAAAGTTATTGTCCACGCCGCCGCATCATACATATAATGCAAAAAAGAAAATCAAGAGCAGATCACTTTTTTTTCACTCGGCACGAGACCAAGTGAACTGTAGTAATAATAATAACATGCCTATTACGTCGCAAAGAGATTTAGATTTGGCATTCAACTTTTATAGATGAGGTATGTCGTGTCGTAGTCAGCGCGTCATAGTGTGTCATTTTTTTATATGTACTTTGATTTGATTCAATGTGTGTTTGTTCGCTCGCTCAACATGCGCGTGTAGATATATGCTAAATGGAGCATTGAGATAGTTTGGATTGGAACAGAAGAGATATTTTTTATTAAGGTGATTATGATGAAGATTTATGCCATTTTTTTTTGCTGGGATCCACATAGCGCAGATTTATAATAGGAAGGTTGCTGGAAGCGCAGGATTTGCGTTTGGTAGAGTATTTACTGACCAAACGAAAAACCTGTTTTGTATTCCAAAGCTATATAGTTCTCACTCAACTGCTTTGAACGTTAAATCAAATGGTTGGTAGTTGGTGTAGTAATAATAATATCGCTGAACATTTTTGTATCACATCTTTGATCGTCATATCATATCATATCATCATCACAACAAAACAACCATCAACAACGATGACTGGATATTAGGAGAGAAGTAAGTGGAAGGTTACTGTCAATATGAGTAATGTTAGGTCTAGGTTATTCGCAAAAAGGGCTTACCACTACCACCACATGTGTAACTTATAATAAGTTCGGTCTTGAGGACCAGCCCAAATTTGCATTGGCACAGTATGGCCTATTTCATTCGACTCATCCAAATTCCAAAATGCATGGAGTATGAAAAAAAAAACTGGAGAGACCTGCTGAATGTACTGGTTTTGCAGAAGAGGTTATTAGGTGTGTATAGTTAGTTCTCTGGTCTGGCTCACATTAATAATTTCAAATGCTCATGTAGTATTATTATTACTATTTGTCTTTGGTTGGGTGCATTTCCATTGCAAGCAAGCATATTATGCACGTGGTGGTGGTGTGAAAAGCAAATTACCATAAACCGTGCCCGATCAATATAATAACCTCAGAAATGAGGCATCCAAATTCCATTCGTGTCCAAATCAAGAGTTCTATCCATCAGGCGTGCCTGTGTTACCCCTACTTAATCATTGCACTGGGACTTCTCGTAAACCCATCCAGAGTGGAGGCCGAACCAGTGACGGAGGGTAACCTCCTGTTCCTCCCTCCAGCATTCCGTTTTCTCAAACACTGCAAACCAACGGAGGTCAAGTGTATAGAGCAAAACACCCTTGAGTTGTGGTATGACCTTAAGAGATACTCTGCATGGAAAAGGAAATATCCTGCGTCGTCTGTCTGGTGGAGCTCGACCCATCCTGAACTCTCAGAATGGCTGGAAAGTCAATATTCAAAACTTCGTGTTAATTTTGTGGACGAGCGTGATTTAAGAGTGTAACGCCGGTGAAGCCAACTCTAACTTTATTTTAGTAATGTAATGTAATAACCAACTAATGTTTAAATTCTGTTACACAAAGATCATATAAATATGGACAATTTAATGAGCATTCTTCGGAAACAACATTGTTTTCAATTCATTATATATCCATATATAAAAATATATACCTATATTACATAGAAAAACAGTCTGATTTAACGCAGTTTGTTTCAATTATTGGTGCATTGATATTCATATTCAGTTCATTAGGATTTTTTCCTAAAACAATTATCAAATTCTTAGTAGAGGAATATAATTACTCTAATTATTCTGCAAATAAGATCAACTATAACATTTAACAAGTAATAACAGAAACAGATCATGACAGCTGCGTATGTAAGGAATAGGGATGCGCAGTGACAATACTTCCTTCCTACACGTTCTTCCTTTCAATCTTCGCTTCTGCCTAAATTGTACAAACAAAAAAAACATTGTTTTGCTGTTAAAAATTCTGCACCCCCAACTCTCCATTCTGGTTTGACAAAAAGCATATACACACATATACTATATATCTAACCTTTTTCAACAGCGCTTGGATTCTTCCGTCCGGAATCTCACTTAAAGCGTACGCTTGTTTAGCCTTCTTGACGCACTCCTCGAAGTTACCTAGCCTGTAGGAGGCTTTGGCACAGCTTTAAAATTAAACAAAACAACCGTAGCGCATTTAGTTAGTCTTTCCAAATTCGAATGTTCAAAATGGAAATTGCCATTGACACACTCAGCTTATTACGAGTAGTTAGTACGTACAACTTACCGATAATAGGCTTCCGTCTTGTTATCATCTATTGGACTCAGCACAGCCACTTCGGCCGTCTCCAATGAGACTTTGAACCAGCCTGTGTGGTAATATGCCAACGACAACCCGGTCAATATGTCATATTGACATTGGAATACGCGTAATTTTGCATCGTCAGAGGTTGCCATTCGCAGTAGACGCTTGGCACCCATTAGTGCATTACTGTACCTAGGCGGGGTATATAGTATGAATTGGTTTTTATTAATACATACATAATAGAGCTACCTATAAGCATATGCACGCACATTTTTGCAACAACAACAACTAGCATGTCACATGTGCTAAAATTTGGTTTATAAATAATTTTTTTTACATTAAAGCTGCTTCCTCGTAGTCTTTGTTTTTGATAGCAGCCTCGCCCTGGAGAGTCCATCCAGCTACGTCTACCACTTTCAAAATCTTTTTCACACCCACAGCTTGCTGTTCCGAAAGTGACATCTTTATTCACACTCAACACTGTGATCTCGTCATTCCCGTCCCGTATCCTTAAAAAATCTCGAACCTACGTTACATTTAAAAAAATAAGTAAGTTCAGATATAATTGCAATGTGCAAAAAATATGACTGACTGCTTTTTATGCGCGACTTGTTTTTCGGTTTGGCAGATTTGAGTCAAGTATCTACCAAAGTGAAAAGTAATTTCACAAAGTATATTTAATATCTTATAGTTTGTATACCTCAATATTTGTTGTACCTCGAATTGTTTGGAATTTGGAATACAACTTATTATGTATCTCTCTCTACTTCCAAAATATTGACTTGGATGATTATTTTGAGCTGTAGCTCGCTCGCTCTCCTTGAAATTTTGAGAGATCTATCTACTCGAGTGTACAACCTATAAATTAAGGACTTGAAGTTAAAAAGTTTTCTTAACTAATATAAAGTCGCCTTCTTGACCAACTTTCGCCTAGTATTCCGCTCCGCTATACTCACCACAATTTTAGGTTGCCCGTTTTGGGACACCCACGGAACCAAACACTGACTTATGACGAATGACTATAAAAATCAAAAAAAAAGTAAAAGTATCAACTGAATATGTTGAATGATGATGATGATGACTTGACGAAAACAAGCATGACTGACATGTCAACATTGTTGGAGTATCACTTACCTCAATCAAACCCTCCTCAAACTCTTTCGTACTTTAGCTACCCACTAGTTTAAAATTAAAGTTGACTAGCGAATATTGGACATTGGCCAACATAAACGACAACACACAAACAAGCTGCAAGCAAACTTCCTGTCGTTGATTGCAAGTGGTCGCCTCATCGTAGCTAGACTCTCCTCTCCTCTCCTCCTCACTCGACTCTCAACTCAACAGCAAACAGCATTACGAAAACTACACTTTTTTGGCTTCTTGTTCCCGGCTACCAGTTCACTCTTGCCCCACGTGAGTCCCACCGAGAGCTAGAGCGAGACCACCGCGTCGTCACCACCACCAACCACCACCGTGCCGTGGTCCTCGGGCAAACAAAGGATTCATTCAGATTCACCAACCTTTGTCAGCTACATAAAACGTGAGTACTTTAACTCGCTATCTTTTAAAAGTGGGATAACTTTTTTATTTTTCCATAAACAAGATATATGACATGTACATATTGAAGAACAAGGTCTTGGATTTCATAAAATAAAAAAATCAGCCATATCAGGGGGCTACTAGTCTAACTTGCTAGGAGTTAAAAGCAGTGTTGGTGGGCAACCTGATTTTTAAAGATTTGAGGTGAACAGTATATATCCGAATTTTCAACCCTGCTTCTTCGTGTAATTTACGGAAGGACAAAAATCGAGCACGTTATTAGTGAAGAAAAGGTGTTTACAGTCGAAACGTGCATCAAAACATTCATTGGGCCCATGTGTGCACACACTAAGAAGCTGTCGAATAAAGTTTGATGACCAAAGGGGAAGAGGGCATGTTCCCAATGAGAGCACAATTAGACCCTGGGTAAAGCAATGGCGTCGTGAAAGGTGTCGTGAAGGTTCCAAGGCAGCAAAATTCGGATCCGCCACGAGATCGAAGGGATATTGCAACGTAAGTCAAAAAGTGCTGCTGTAAGTTTCGGAAAAAGAGCATCGGCGATAACGAATGCCATTTACGCGATATCATCTTCAAAAACCAATTTAGGATAAATCCAAGACCTTGTTCTTCAGTAATGTACATGACATATAATATGTTTATGGAAAAATAAAAAAGTTAGCCCAGTTTTAAAAGGCAGCTATTTAAAGTACTCACGTTTTATTAAGAATAGTAGAAATTTGAAGTGACAGAATAGATGATTGGGATAGCCCCATATTAGTGTCGTGTTTATAGTTAACTAATTAAGTTTCAACATCCAATGTTTCTAGTTTGGAGTGAACCTTTTTTCCAAGTTCAGCATCATATTATGTATTGACCTCATGACCGTCGGGCCTGCCCACTGCTCATAATGAAAGTGATGGACAACAACTTAATTTTTGACCTATAATTTTTGCAATCAGCCAGACAGGCAGGGATCGAATTGAAGAGGTTGATCTATAAATAAGTGAAGCCAATATGAATAATAATAGTGCATACGGTAAGAATTCTCGATTTTGCGTTTGTCACTCTTGAATAATGAGGAGGGTTTCTCCTTTGAAAGCTCGAGTATTAAATAAAATAACCTCTTAAAGCCAAAAAATGAACTCTTGAAGCCAATATTGTGTAGTTTGAGAACTCGCAATGACCCATCGTATGTTATGATATGATGGTCCTTAGGAAGGAAAACTTTATTACTAGACCTTTTTATAATTTTATGAACATGCAGATTGACAATAAGTCGCCTAGAGCTACCGATTAGATTTGGTTTTTCCATAAACTTAACTCACTCCTATATACTTACTCCATACTTGATGAACTTTTGGCATCGGCTGCATCTACATACTTTTCCTAGTTTCAAATATTATATGTTACACTGGTTTGTACACTGATACTCTTAAGACTTACTTGGTCAGATGACATTGTGTCATGAATTCTACTATTTCCGACTCAAATCGCATTCTACTTTTCAATTAGTAGAAGTAGGTCCACAACACGGTTCAGAGTAAAATTAAACAGTACGAGTGTCGTGCTTGCTTTTCTATAAAATTACTCTTTCCGAACTTAACTTTTAGGCACCAACACGATTTAGTATATCTTCGAGTCAGTTTGCTTTGTCTGGAGAAGTGTTTTGCATTTGCAACTCCCAAAAGTGACTGGGACAATGTATGAACGCCTCCTTCTGCTCCTCCTACCCCTACTAAATGAAATAGGAATGACATTAGCCAAATGTCAAACATGAAAACCTTGATGAGCACCGGGAGACTACTACTCCCAACAAGGATTTTGAGAGCTACGAAGGTGCTCCCAATCTCAAACAGGATAATACTTGACAGACTGAGAGCCACCATGGGCGAGCAGTAATTATTGAAACAGGTATTGAGCAATTGACTGCTCCGATATAAATTCAAATTGAACCTATTATCCCCTAAACCGCATTGTCGGATCATAAATTTTAGCAGGCTGCTCTGGGCGGTGGCACCAAGGAAAATGTGCATATGATTCATTACGAATTGCGATACAGATGCTTTCACGAGAACCAGGTGTGCCACTCCAACTCCAAAATTGAAGGTCGCACAGAGTAGGAATTCCGCAAGTAGTGAGCCAATCCACCTTTCGTAATTATTTTCTGTTGTTGTAGTACACCATGGATTTACACTGGATAACGCATTTAGTGGTGGTAGTGGAGCATGGGCGAACCGTCGCAACCAAAGCCACTAGCCACGGATTTAGGATTTGCAAGGAAATTGTGAATCGAGCCAAAATCTTTGCCCATTTGTAAGATTGCATTGTCTCTTGGAAGAGCTTGTCTGTTGCAGGTAGAAAATAGCAATAATTAAATATATTGGTGTTGTAACATATATCATGAATTGCATTTATCATTTTATGAAAATAACATTTTTATTATCAAAAGTAATGATATACCTTTCTTCCACTTTCTCCAATGCTTAGCAGCCCATTCAGAAACAAAAGACTGTCTGATGACGCATCACTTTTAAGTGTGAGCAGGGTTGCAGCACTGAATGCTAAACCGATGCAATAAACTCCACTTACGATGCCCATTCCCAAGTCGCCTGCTTTCATTGCCAGGCATAGGTTAAGTGCGTAGAAGAGCACTCCCATTGTTATGAGTGACGCCCAGTGCTCAGTTTGATATTTGCTCTGAGCAGCCATGAATTCATAGCGTCTCCCGCTCCAGACGAGAATGCTACCAGGGAATTTGTGGGCAATGGCGTGACACTTTGCTAAACTTTCGTTAACTCCAAGCTGAACTAGCATTTTATTGTTTGCTTTTATCGGGGGTGGAATTTCTTTCAAATGTCACGCCAGCAGGGATTTTGGAACCCGGATTTCCCGGAGTTGAATCACCTGAAAATCCCGGAAATTTGACAAAATTTTCAAAAAAGTT